>CM038676.1:179175146-179464338 GCA_021605205.1 Aegilops longissima
CACTCCACCACTAAAGAGGATCTCCCCCGAGATCTAGGACTGAAAGAACTGGATATCGAACGGAGGTGATCCTCGGCCCTGTGTAGCTTCTCGGTCGAATGGTGGACCACTTCACTTTCAGGAATTTGATTGACTTGTTGCAGTCTTGCGCCGTTTCTTCAAGAATAGCAACGGGTGCTCATGATAAGAGAGATCTTCTTGAAGGTCAATCTCTCGGTTGATAGTGCGCTCAGAGTCTTGAAGCACTTATGGTTGTGACACGTGAAACACATCGCACGCTTGCAAAGTTGGATGGAAGCTCGTTGATAGGCTAGATCGCTCTTTTCCCAATGATCTTGAAAGGACCCACGATCTAGGGGCAAGCTTCCTTTGATACCGGGTTGACGAGTGCCTTTCATTGAGAGACGCGAGGTAGACATGGTCTCCGATTTCAAAAGCCACATCACGGTGCTTATCATCATAATAGTTTCCGCGCGATTATGGCTGCTTTGAGATTCTCACGAATGACTTGGCACATTTCTTCCGCTTCGGATCAAGTCATTGCCAAGAAGTTGCTCACCTCGCACAATTGAGAGGAGTACGCACTTTCCGCCATAGAGAATTTCAATGGGGCCTTGCCCAACTCGCTGGAAGTGTTGTTGTAAGAGAACTCGCATATGGAAGACAATCTTCCCACTTCATACCAAGAAATGACACAAGCCCGAGCATATCTTCAAGGATTTGATTAACTCGCCAACTTGGCCACTTGTTTGAGGATGGAAAGCTGTCTAAACGAATGTTGGTGCCCATGGCCTTCTCAAAAGAATCCCAAAACTTGAGGTAAAGATGCTGCCACGGTCTCAAGAGATCACTTGTGAATGCCGCAAGAGACAATCCGAGGTGTATAGCTCGCCAACCGAGCTGCTGTGATGGATTCTTTGATAGGAAGAAAATGAGCCACTTTAGTAAGCTTGTCAATGACAACGAAGATAGCATCATTTCCACGCTTGACTTTGGAAAGCCAACCACTAAGTCCATTTCAATATGATCAAACTTCCATTCAGAATAGCAAGAGGTTGGAGGAGACCACTGGTCTTTGGTGTTCGCTTTCACTCTTCTCGCAGACATCACACTCATTCACGAATTGAGCAATTTCGCCTCATTCGAGTCCACCAATATGACTGCTTGAGATCATGGTACATCTTCGCATTTCCAGTGATGAATGGATAGAAGCTTAATTGTGAGCCTCGCTCATAATGACTTTTCGCAGATCACCCTTAGGAACCACAATCCGTCCTCAAAGAAAAGAGTGTCTTTGTCATCAACATGGAAGCACTTGTACTTGAAATGCCCTTGTCGATACCACGCTTCACCTTTTTCACCATGGTATCCGGTTGAGCCTCACGAATCTGATCTTCCAAAGTAGGAGAGACTATGAGGTTGGCAAGAAAGCCTTGAGGAACAACTTGAAGATTCAGCTTATGGAAAGATTCACAAGATCCGCGAAAGGGCTTGAGGATTAGACTGCTGCAAGAAGCCTTCCTGCTCAAAGCATCTCGAATGACATTGGCTTTGCCCGAGTATATTCAATACTTGGGTTGTACTTGAATCATTTCACCCATCGAGTCTGCTCGAGGTTGAGGTTGGGCTGAGTGAAGATGTACTTGAGACTCTTGTGATCGGTGAAAATGTCCACTTTCCTTCCCAACAAGAGATGTCTCCACGTTATCAATGCATGGACAATCGCCGCCAACTCAAGATCGTGAGTGGGGTAGTTCTTCTGCTGGGCTTCAATCGCGTAGAGGTATAAGCCACAACTCTCTTCTTGCATTAACACAGCACCGAGACCTTGAAGAGAAGCATCACAGTAAAACTTCAAATGGCTTGGATTCATCAGAGGAGTCAAGACAGAGCTGTGACGAGTTTCTCTTGAGGGTATTGAAAGCAACGCCACACTGTGAGACCGTATATACTTCACATGCTTCCGAGGAGGTTGGAAAGAGGCTTTGCAATCTTGGAGAAGTTCTCAACTAATCTTCGCAATAGCTTGCAAGACCAAGAAAATCATGGAGCTGCTTGACATTCCGAGGAGGTTCCAATTCACAATTGCGACACCTTCTCGGATAACAGCGATGCCCTTCGGAGATGATATGACCAAGATAAAGCACTTCATCAAGCCAAAATTCACATTTGGAGAACTTAGCATAGAATTGATACTCGAGCTTGTCTAGCACCAATCGCAAATGTTTGGCATGATCCTTCTTATTCTTGGAGAAGACCAAAATATCATCAAGATAGACCAAGACGAATTCATTGGTGTAAGGGTTGAATATGAAGTTCATCATCCGAGAGAAGTTGGAGGAGCATTGAACCGAAAGACATGACAAGATATTCATAAGAACCAAAGCTTGTTCAATGCTGCTTGGGAATATCTTGTTCACGAATGCGAATCTGATGATACCCATACGAAGGTCAAGCTTAGAGAACACTCAGTAGCACCTTTGAGTTGCTCGAAAAGCTCATTGATGTTGGGAAGTGGATACTTGTTCTTGATTGTCTTCTTATTCAATGGACGGTAATCGACGCAAAGTCGGTCCGCGCCATCCTTCTTCCGACAAAAGAACACCACAACCCCAAGGAGATGAACTCGGTCCGATCAAACCCAGACGCTCTTGTTCATCGAGCTGCTTCTTCAATTCCTTCAGCTCATCAGTCCAAGCTTGTATGGACGCTGCAAACGGGTTCAGGCCGTGCTCAAGATCGATAACGAACTCAATCGGCCGATGAGGAGGCATACCCGAAGCTCTTCCGAAAGACATCTTGGTACTCACAAACGACGAATCAGAGATAGCATTCAATTCGCCTTCTCATTGAGAGAAAACAACCAATGGTTTCATCACGAGCGCATAGATGATCACATCATTAGAAGAGTGAGTCAATTGAATTTCCCCGCAGCACAATCAAGCCGAGCAGCCGATAAAGCCACCCATCCGAGAATAAGATCAATATCCGAGTCACCAAGAACAATTGGTTTAGCCGAAATCTATAATCGCCCATCTTGATAGAAACATCCGAACAAAACTAGAAGTCATCTCCTTAGCCGAGAAACAATAGACAAAGGTCTAGGCAAATCTTGAGTAACCAATCATGCATAGCCACAAAAGGTCTTGAGATGAAAGAATGCGATGCACCAAGATCAAATAAGACTTTGCAGAATATCATTAATCGAGATTACCCATTATCACATCAAGAATCTCCGCTTGAGCTGCATTCATCATATTGACCTTTGCAGACTTGGGATTATGCTTGACCACCGCATTGCCGAAGATTTCACAGAGGAGGAGGCAAGGCGCCTGGTTGAAGCACTTGTTCAGATAGTGACCTTCTCACGACACTTGTTGCAAGTGCACCTCTAGAGCGGACGGGTAAGGAGCACTTGACCTTGGAGCTTGAGAATTAGACTTGTTCTCGATAGCTTGGGTTGGGTGGGTGGAAGATCCACGCCACCGAGTTCTTCTCACGGTAGCCGACGGAACGGAGGAGGGGGTAAAACTTCGCTGCTTAGCTGCCACTTGAGAGGAAGAAGAGGACTGAACTGCATCCCGATCTCTTCTTAGAAGCCTCACATTTGAGCTGGGCAGCTTGCTTGAGTGCCATGTTGTAGAAATCATCATACTTATCTGCTCAAAAGCACAAGAGGTAATTGCAATCTTCTCGCACCACCTCCGAATTGATAGATCATACTCTTTTCATCGTGCACGCCTTGCTTAGCAAAACGAAAGCCTCGAACTGGATATTGTATTGATAGATGCATGTTGCCCTGCTTGAGATTGGGAACTCCCACGCTTGCTCTCAACAACACTTTTCGAATGTGATGAGCTCAAATCACGGCGAACTCATCCTGTAATGACACCCTCCTTCGAATCTTTGTATTGCGGTACCACTCACAGCTTGATCCTTGAGTTGAAACGATGCAAACTTGACAAAGTCCTCGGTCCGACATTGCTACTCAAAGTGTTGCAGATGTCCAAACCAATCGTCGCCCGTGGCCTCAAACGTAAACCGAAAGACTTCGCTGATTAGCGAGGAACCGACCGAGAGTAGCAAAGTGTGGCTGATTGTTGCCTTGACCTTGATTTTTTTTGATTGCCTTGCCCGAGTACGCTTCTTGCAAGAGCTGCAAAATCATCCAAGGCATTGGTGGCTGCCATGATAGCTTGCCAGCCTGGAGGCGGAGGTGGAGGTGGAGGATTCACCGATCCCCATCATTGCATCCGGATTCAGACGCTAGGAGCCATCCAAGAGGGTGACATCCTTAGTCCTTTGATAGACAAATAGATAAGTAGAATCAACGGATAGAAATTGCAACATATAGTCTTCACAATAAACATTCCAAAAGAATGAACGAATGAATTCCAAAGTTAATCATCACACGCCCATTAAGGTGAGAAGCCACTTAGATAAAGATATGGAAACAACATCTGTCTTAGAAACAAATCAATATCACAACGAAAACAAAAGATTGGCTTTTAGAATGAGCCGAACAAACACATGATAGAGATTTACCAAAGTGTTCGTGGGCCCACCGACACGACGATAGCGGACGCCAATGACAACAAGACGCCCCGAATCAGCATAGCCAAGGATTCTTTAAGACGCCTCGCACCATCGTAAATCGACCGTGAATGGGCGGACCACTAGACGTTGAACCCCAATCTCAAATCATACATCCGTCGGAAAGAATATCCCGTAAGCTACTAGAATTCCACCTATAAACTCCCAAACTTCTGTTATGCAACTGGTGTTGGGGATACAGGGACACAAAATATATCACCCAAACTAACAATACCTAGATCCAAGTATCCATCCGCAACACATAACCAAGAAATCCTCGAAATCGTGGTACTCGACCTTCAAAAACATCCGTTATACAAGTCATGGCAATATTCTCCACTCGCCACAAGATCGGGCTATCGGTTATCTCACCAACAACTGCAAAAAGAGATTTCATGTCGGCAAAACTCGTATTCCAAATCTGCAACGATAAAATTGTGACGACAACACCTCGAGCTCAACTCCCGGACACCGCCACAACCCCTAAATGTCGAGGCACCAAGAACAATGTTCTCGCCACAAAACCATCGGAACGATTCCAAGATACCCACGTGATCCTAAAAAAATTTAGTGAAATTTGAGAAGAGAAGAGTCAAAACTCTACGCAGATACCTCACAGAGCGATTAAGGACCTGGGAGTAAAAGAATCCTATCCGATATATATAATCCTAAGACTCAAAACATTTTCCATTCTAGACTCAACAACGCCAAAGAAACAATCAAGTAGGGGCTCCTGTCGGGAAGGCTCGATTACCAACTTGTAACGCGATGCGGCTATATCTCCCACGTGTCGAGGCACGACTTAGAGGCATAACCGCATTGAAAGCAATGTCGCAAGTGAGGTAATCTTCACACAACCCATGTAATAATTAAGGAAAGATACATAGTTGGCTTACAAGCCACTTCACACAAACATAAATAAACATCCATCATTCGAGTACACTCAAGGTCCACTCACGGAACCAAAATAAAAGAAGATACCCCAAATGCTACAGATCCCCGAATCGCCCCAACGGCACCACTATCGATCATCGAAAGACAATAGTAACACCACGCCTCGTCGAACTCCCACTTGAGCTCGGCTGAATCACCTGACCGCCTCATCGGAACCTCGCAATGTTTTGAAGTATCTGTGAGTCACGGGACTCAGAATCTCACACCCGAGATCAAGACTATTTAAGCTTATAGGAAGGACAGGTAGTAAAGTGGAGCGCAAGTTAATAGCATATATGGTGGCTACATCGCAAAGAGAGCGAGAAGAGGAGCAAAGCACGGTCGGAAACTAGTAGCGATCAAGAAGTGATCCCGAACTACTTACGCCGACATAACTCCAACACTGTTCACTTCCCGACCACGAGAAGAGACCATCACGGTTACACACGCGTTGATGTTTTTTATTGAGGTCAACTTTGGGTTTTCTACAACCGACATTAACAAATTCCCATCTGCCCATAACCGGGCACGGCCAAAGATATTACCCCGCAGGTGTCCCAACTTAGCCCATTATAAGCTCTCACGGTCAACGGGATATTCTTCTACGGAAGACCCGATCAATCTCGAACTCGACTACAAGACATTTCGACAAAGAATAAAACAAGACCAGAAAGCCACCTTGGCCGACAACCCGATAGGAGCTGCACATATCTCGCTCCGTGGCACATCCGGATGAGCAGTCCATACAACTAAAACCAGACCTCAAGTTGCCTTGAGGGGGCGCTGCAGTGGTTTAGTTCGGGCCAGCATCAAGGAGCACCGTCCGGGGTTAAATAAAGATGACCCGGCTCGCGAAACCCGGGGAAAAGGCTTAGGTGGCAAATGGTAAAACCAAAGTTGGGCCTTGGGACGAGTCTTATTCAAAGCGAACCGTCAAGGGGGTCCCATAAATCACCCAACCGTAAGGAACGCAAAATCAAGGAACATAACACCGTATGACGGAAACTAGGTGGCAAGAGGAACAAAACACTGCATAAGGCCGAGCCTTCCACCCTTTACCAAGTATATAGATGTATTAATTATAGCAGATATATATATTGTGATATCCCCAACAAGTAAACATGTTCCAAAAGGAACAACATCTCCATGTTCCAACAAGGAACAAACTTCAGCTTCACCGCAACTAGCAACGCTATAAGAGGGCTGAGCAGCGGTAACATAGCCAATCAACGGTTTGCTAGGAAAGGATGGTTAGGGCTGACATGGCAATATGGGTGGCATGATATAGCAAGTGGTAGGCATCGCAGCATAGGCATAGCAAAAGAGCGAGCAACTAGCATAGCAAAGATAGAAGTGATTTCGAGGGTATGGTCATCTTGCTCGCAATGTTCTCGAGTTGTCGAAAGCTTGATCCTCGAAGCGCTCAACAGGTTCCTCGCTCACGCACTCGCCTCCCGACTCTACCCAAAGCAACAACACAAACAAAGGAACCAAATAAATCACGTGCAATGCACAATCAACATGATGCAAAACATGACATGATATGCATGATGGATATGCAATGCTTATGGCGCCCGAAGGTAATGATGAACCAGGCATCAACTTGGCAAACCAAGCATGCCACTGAAAGATGAGATGATTTCGTTGAAATCGATATAAAGATCACCGAATCGGATGCACGGTTTGCAAATGACAAGCAAAACAAGAATGGCGCAAATCTGCCATTAACAGCATGATACAGCAAGCAACAATAATTAAGCTACTGCACCCAAACGTATCAACAAAGCACATGGCAGTGATCTACACAAGATGCTCGACAAAAGATGAGCACTGAGCTACGGCTAGTTCACATCATAACAGGTTCAAACAAGCATGGCAAAAGTGCACAAAATATCAGGCTGACATGGCAAAACAGCATCAGGTTGCAATGTTCAGAGCAACAAAACTAATGCTACAGGAACTTAAAATAAAAAAACATGGCATGAATCTACTCAAAGCATAGAACAAAAGTCCCTTACTGACCATAAGCCAAAAGGACTAGAAAATATAGTAACACCCATGTCAATATTGAAAGTTTCTAAAGATTCAGCAACATGACATGTCAAAACTGATAACAGTAGGCATGTTTACAAAACACCTTACTGAAGTATCTCAAAATATGCATAGATCTCTTGGTATCATCAAGTTAACATGGCATCAAAATCAGCTAAAACAGGGCTGAAATCAGCAACATCAGGACACCTACTTTGCATGCTTGTGCTAGTCACCACATAGATCACAAAAATACATGGCATACACCCTGGAAAGATGGCATGGCATTTTACAAAACACATGTAGGACTCAAATTCATAGGGTGACACATTAATCATGGCAAAATAACAAAAGTGCAAGTCTGATAAAATCAGAAACTAACATCACATAGCACTCTTCCAACAGCATTTCGGGCATCAAGATGAGCTCAAATGAAAATGATGCAATGGAATGAAATGATCTACTCTTCGAGGCGAACATTTTGACATATTATACCGAAAATGGATCTACGATGCAAAGTTAGCACGTTGAAAATGAACAAAATCATACTAGATGCAAATGACTTAGGAAAAAAAAAGGGAGGGAGGAAGAGGTCACGCAGTGGCTGGATCGATCGGGCTCGGCCCGATCGGCGATAGCGGGGCAGCGCTGGAAGCAGCTACGCTGAGCCCGCGAGCGAAGGAGGAGGCGCGGAGGCGGGCGGCGCGGGCGGGCGAGCCGCAGTGCGAGCTTCGCCTGGGAGAGCGCTCGGTGGGCGGAGGCGGAGGCGCGTGTCAAGTGGCGCTGCGAAACAGGGCGCGCTTGGCGTGGTGGCGCCTGGCAGCGGGCTCCTGGCTGCCCGCATGGTGGCTACAGAGTGCGGCGGTAGGGCGCTTGACAGCTGGCGGGCGTGTCCGCGCGGCGGGCAACGTCCGGCGGGGACGGATTTTAGGGTTTGAGGAAGAGGATGATCCGGATTGGGAGAGTGTTTAAATAGGCATAGAGGAGCTAGGAGAGTCCAAATGAGGTGTAGTTTTCGCCACACGATCGTGATCGAGCGACGGAGAGCATGGAAGTGACTTAGATGGGTTATTGGGCTATTTTGGAGGGTGTTGGGCTGCAACTTAAAAGAGGCCTTTGCAGAGTCACGGTTAACCGTTGGAGTACCAAACGAGCTCCAAATGACCGAAACTTGACCGGTGGTCTCGGGTGGTATACCAAGGCCACTAGACAAACCTCGGTCCATTTCGAGAAGGTTTAGTACCCTACGGAAAAACGTAAAAGGGACCGCCGGGGAGATAGAGTGCGGATTGCAAAAGCGGACAACGGGAAAAATGCTCGGAATCATGAGGCGAACACGTATGCAAATCGATGCACATGATGACATAATATAAAATGCATGACATGGACAAAATGCAAAAAGGAGAAAACCCAACCACGGAGGAATATCATATATCAATGCGAAAATGGCAAGAGTTGGAGTTACAAATATGGAAAGTTACTTCCGGGGTGTTACAAGACGGCGGCGATTTCGTCCTGGCGGAACGATGTCCGTCTGGTGGGATGAATTTTAGGGTTTGAGGAAGAAGACCCGGTTCGACGGGAGGTGTTTAAATAGGCATAGAGGGAGCTAGGAGAGTCCAAATGAGGTGTAGTTTTGCCCACCACGATCGTGATCGAGCGACGGAAACATGGAAGTGACTTAGATGGGTTATTGGACTATTTTGAAGGGGTGTTGGGCTGCAACTTAAAAGAGGCCTTTGCGAGAGTGCGGTTAACCGTTGGAGTACCAAACGAGCTCAAATGATCCGAAACTTGACCGTGGTCTACCGGCGGTATACCAAGAGCCACTAGACAAACCTCGGTCCATTTCGAGAAGGTTTAGTACCGCTCACGGAAAAAGCGTAAAAGGGCCCCGGGGAGATAGGAGTGTCGGATTGCAAAAGCGGACAACGGGAAAAATGCTCGGAATCATGAGGCGAACACGTATGCAAATCGATGCACATGATGACATGATGTAAAATGCATGACATGGACAAAATGCAAAAAGGAAAAACCCAACCACGGAGGAATATCATATCACAATGCGAAAATGGCAAGAGTTGGAGTTACAAATATGGAAGGTTACATTAGGGTGTTACAACACTCCACCACTACAAGAGGATCTCGTCCGAGATCTAGGACTGAAAGAACTCGAGATATTGAACGGAGGTGATCCTGCGCTCCGGTGGCTTCTCGGTTGGAATTGTGTGACCACTTCACTTTCAGAATTTGATTGACTTGTTGCGAGTCTTGCGCTCGGTTTCTTCAAGAATAGCAGGGGTGCTCATGATAAGAGATCTTCTTGAAGGTCAATTTCTTCAAAGTTGATAGTGCGTTCAGGAGTCTTGAAGCACTTGCGAATGTGACACGTGGAACACATGCACTTTTGCGAGTTGGATGGAAGCTCAAGTTGATAGGCGAGCATAGAAGACATACATGGCAAGAACAATAGCATAGCATAAATGGATCAACCACAACAAGCTAGGCAAAATTGAATAACACGTATACAATCTGCCAGGAAACATTTGATAGCAAAAGTAGAGTTCGATTGACTCAAGCTATGGCCTCCCATAATTGCAAACAAAGGCATGAATGGATAGAGAAAGACATGCTTTACAAAACACCCTTACTGAAGTGTCCCAAAATATGCATAGATCTCTTGGTATCATCAAGTTAACATGGCATCAAAATCAGCTAAAACAGGGCTGAAATCAGCAACATTAGGACACCTAATTTGCATGCTTGTGCTAGTCACTACATAGATCACAAAAATACATGGCATACACCCCTGGAAAGATGGCATGACATTTTACAAAACACATGTAGGACTCAAATCCATAGGGTGCACATATTAATCATGGCAAAAATAACAAAAGTGCAAGTCCTGATAAAAATCAGAAACTAACAGCACATAGCACTCTTCCAACAGCATTTCGGGCACCGCGATGAGCTCAAATGAAAATGATGCAATGGAATGAAATGATCTACTCTTCGAGGCGAACATTTTGACATATTATACACGCAAAATGGATCTACGATGACAAAGTTACAGCACGTTGAAAACGGAACAAAATCATACTAGATGCAAATGACTTAGGAAAAAAAAGGGAGGGGGAGAAGAGGTCAACGGCCGCGGGCTGGATCTGGATCGGCTCGCCCGATCGGGCGATAATGGCGGCATGGTGGCGGTTGGGCTCGCTGGAGCCCGGCGAGGAAGGAGGAGGCGGGCGGCGGGGGGCGGGCGGGCCGGCCGAGGGCGCGGAGGCGAGGCGGTGCAAAGTGAGCTCGCCGGAGGGAGGCGGTGGGGCGGAGGCGGAGGCGGCGGTGGTTCGCGGCGCGCGGGTAAAGCAGCGGGGGCGCTGGGGCTGGCCTGGCTGGTGGCCAGCCCCTTCCAAGCAGTGGCGGCATGTGGCGGCAGGCGGACGAGAGTGTGTCGGGCGGCGATTGACGAGGGCATGGCGGGCGTGTCCGGCGGCGGCTGGACGCGTCCGGGCAAGGGACGGATTTTTAGGGTTTCGGGAAGAGGATGATCCGGATTTGGGGAGATGTTTAAATAGGCATAGAGGAGCTAGGAGAGTCCAAATGAGGTGTAGTTTTTACCACACGATCGTGATCGAACGACGGAGAGCATGGAAGTGCCTTAGATGGGTTATTGGGCTATTTTGGAGGGTGTTGGGCTGCAACTTAAAAGAGGCCTTTGCGAGAGTCGTTAACCGTTGGAGTACCAAACGAGCTCCAAATGACCGAAACTTGACCGTGGTCTACGGGTGGTATACCAAGGCCACTAGACAAACCTCGGTCCATTTCGAGAAGGTTTAGCACCCGCACACGGAAAAACGTAAAAGGGACCGCCGGGGAGATAGGAGTGCGGATTGCAAAACGGACAACGGAAAAATGCTCGGAATCATGAGGCGAACACGTATGCAAATGCGATGCACATGATGACATAATATAAAATGCATGACATGGACAAAATGCAAAAAGGAGAAAACCCAACCACGGAGGGAACATCATATATCAATGCCGAAAATGGCAAGAGTTGGAGTTACAAATATGGAAAGTTACTTCCGGGGTGTTACAAGGGGCGGCGGCGATTTAAATCGGCGGCGCGGACGGTAATCAGTCTGGCGCGGGATGAATTTTAGGGTTTCGGGGGAAGAAGACCCGGATTTCGACGGGGGAGGTGTTTAAATAGGCATAGAGGGAGCTAGGAGAGTCCAAATGAGGTGTAGTTTTCGCCCACACGATCGTGATCGAACGACGGAGAGCATGGAAGTGACTTAGATGGGTTATTGGACTATTTTGAAGGGGTGTTGGGCTGCAACTTAAAAGAGGCCTTTGCGAGAGTGCGGTTAACCGTTGGAGTACCAAACGAGCTCCAAATGATCCGAAACTTGACCGGTGGTCTACCGGCGGTATACCAAGGCCACTAGACAAACCTCGGTCCATTTCGAGAAGGTTTAGTACCCGCTCACGGAAAAACGTAAAAGGGGCCACCGGGGGAGATAGGAGTGTCGGATTGCAAAACGGACAACGGGAAAAATGCTCGGAATCATGAGACGAACACGTATGCAAATGCGATGCACATGATGACATGATGTAAAATGCATGACATGGACAAAATGCAAAAAGGAGAAAACCCAACCACGGAGGGAATATCATATCACAATGCCGAAAATGGCAAGAGTTGGAGTTACAAATATGGAAGGTTACATTCGGGGTGTTACAACACTCCACCACTACAAGAGGATCTCGTCCCGAGATCTAGGACTGAAAGAACTCCAGATATTCGGAACGGAGGTGATCCTCGCGCTCCCAGGTGGCTTCTCGGTCGGAATTGTGTGACCACTTCACTTTCAGGAATTTGATTGACTTGTTGCGAGTCTTGCGCTCGGTTTCTTCAAGAATAGCAACGGGGTGCTCATGATAAGAGAGATCTTCTTGAAGGTCAATTTCTTCAAAGTTGATAGTGCGTTCAGGAGTCTTGAAGCACTTGCGAAGCTGTGACACGTGGAACACATCGCACTTTTTGCGGTTGGATGGAAGCTCAAGTTGATAGGCGAGATCGCCTCTTTTGCCAATGATCTTGAAAGGACCGACGTATCTAGGGCAAGCTTCCTTTGATACCGGCCGAGTGCCTTTCATTGAGAGACGCGGAGGTAGACATGGTCTCCGATTTCAAAAGCCACATCACGGTGCTTATCATCATAATAGCTCTTACCGCGCGATTATGCGGCTTTGAGATTCTCACGAATGACTTTGCACATTTCTTGACTTCGTGATCAAGTCATTGCCAAGAAGTTGGCGTTCACCTGTCTCGAGACCAATTGAGAGGAGTGCGGCACTTTACGCCATAGAGAATTTCGAATGGGGCCTTGCCGAACTCGCTTGGAAGTTGTTGTTGTAGGAGAACTCGGCATATGGAAGGCAATCTTCCCACTTCATACGAAGGAAATGACACAAGCCCTGAGCATATCTTCAAGGATTTGATTTACTCGCTCAACTTGGCCACTTGTTTGAGGATGGAAAGCTGTCTTTGAAACGAATGTTGGTGCCCATGGCCTTTCGAAAAGAATCCCAAAACTTGGAGGTAAAGATGCTGCCACGGTCAGAAGAGATCACTTGTGGAATGCCGTGCAAGGAGACAATCCTGGAGGTGTATAGCTCGCCAACCGAGCTGTTACGATAGATTCTTTGATAGGAAGAAAATGAGCCACTTTAGTAAGCTTGTCAATGACAACGAAGATAGCATCATTTCCACGCTTGGACTTTGGAAATCCAGTCACGAAGTCCATTTCAATATGATCAAACTTCCATTCGGAATAGCAAGAGGTTGGAGGAGACCAGCTGGTCGTTGGTGTTCTCGCTTTCACTCTTCTCGCAGACATCACACTCATTCACGAATTGAGCAATTTCTCGCTTCATTCGAGTCCACCAATACGATCGCTTGAGGTTACCGTACATCTTCGTACTTCCGGGATGAATGGATAGAAGCGAATTGTGAGCCTCGCTCATAATGACTTTTCTCAGATCACCCTTAGGAACCACAATCCGTCCTCAAAGAAAAGAGTATCTTTGTCATCAACGTGGAAGCACTTGTACTTGGAAATGCCCTTGTCGATACCACGTTTCACCTTTTTCGCCATGGTATCGAGAAGTTGAGCCTCACGAATCTGATCTTCCAAAGTGGGAGAGACTATGAGGTTGGCAAGAAAGCCTTGAGGAACAACTTGAAGATTCAGCTTATGGAAAGCTTCACAGAGATCCGGTTGGAAGGGCTTGAGGATTAAACTGTTGCAAAGACGCCTTCCTGCTCAAAGCATCTGCAATGACATTGGCCTTGCCCGGAGTATATTCAATACTTGGGTTGTACTCTTGAATCATTTCGACCCATCGAGTCTGCCTGAGGTTGAGGTTGGGTTGAGTAAAGATATACTTGAGGCTCTTGTGATCGGTGAAAATGTCCACTTTCCTTCCCAACAAGAGATGTCTCCAAGTTATTAATGCATGGACAATCGCCGCCAACTCAAGATCGTGAGTGGGGTAGTTCTTTTCGTTGGGCTTCAATCTGGCGAGGTATAAGCCACAACTCTCTTATCTTGCATTAACACAGCACCGAGACCTTGAAGAGAAGCATCACGAGAAAACTTGAATGGCTTGGATTCATCAGGAGGAGTCAAGACAGGAGCTGTGACGAGTTTCTCTTTGAGAGTATTGAAAGCAACTTCACACTCAGGAGACCAGACATACTTCACATGCTTCTGGAGGAGGTTGGAAAGAGGCTTTGCAATCTTGGAGAAATTCTCAACGAATCTTCGGCAATAGCTTGCAAGACCAAGAAAAATGCGGAGCTGCTTGACATTCTGAGGAGGTTCCCAATTCACAATTGCGGACACCTTCTCGGGATTAACAGCGATGCCCTTGGCGGAGATGATATGACCAAGATAAAGCACTTCATCAAGCCAAAATTCACATTTGGAGAACTTAGCATAGAATTGATGCTCTCTGAGCTTGTCTAGCACCAATCGCAAATGTTTGGCATGATCCTTCTTATTCTTGGAGAAGACCAAAATATCATCAAGATAGACCAAGACGAATTCATTGGTGTAGGGGTTGAAGATGAAGTTCATCATCCGAGAGAATGTTGGAGGAGCATTGACAAGGCCGAAAGACATGACAGTATATTCATAAGAACCAAAGCTTGTTCTGAATGCTGTCTTGGGAATATCTTGTTCACGAATGCGAATCTGATGATAACCCATACGAAGGTCAAGCTTGGAGAACACTTTAGCACCTTTGAGTTGCTCGAAAAGCTCATTGATGTTGGGAAGTGGATACTTGTTCTTGATTGTCTTCTTATTCAATGGACGGTAATCGACGCAAAGTCGGTCCGTGCCATCCTTCTTCTGGATAAAAAGAACACCACAACCCCAAGGAGATGAACTCGATCTGATCAAACCCAGACGCTCTTGTTCATCGAGCTGCTTCTTCAATTCCTTCAGCTCATCAGGTCCAAGCTTGTATGGACGCTTGCAAACGGGTTGATGCGTGCTCAAGATCGATAACGAACTCAACTGGCCGATGAGGAGGCATACCCGGAAGCTCATCTGGAAAGACATCTTGGTACTCACAAACGACTGGAATCTGAGAGATAACATCCAATTCGCCCTTCTCATTGAGAGAAAACAACCGAATGGTTTCATCACGAGCGGCATAGATTATCACATCATTAGAAGAGTGAGTCAATTGAATTTCCTTGGCAGCACAATCAAGCTGAGCTTTGTGCTGAGAAAGCCAGTCCATTCCGAGAATAAGATCAATATCCGAGTCACCAAGGACAATTGGTTTAGCCAGAAATCTATAATCGCCCATCTTGATACCGACATTTGGAACCAACATGGTAGATCTCAAACGCTTAGCCGGAGAAATAACTTGCATAGCTTTAGGTAATGCCTCTGTATCAAAATTGTGCTTCGATGCAAAAGGATATGACATGAAAGAATGCGATGCACCAGTATCACCTGGCTCTGATACCAACTTGTAACGCCCTCGATGCGGCTATATCTCCCACGTGTCGAGGCACGACTTAGAGGCATAACCGCATTGAAAGCAATATCGCAAGTGAGGTAATCTTCACACAACCCATGTAATAAATAAGGGAAAGAGATACATAGTTGGCTTACGATCGCCACTTCACACAATACATAAATAAACATCCATCATTGAGTACACTCAAGGTCCGACTACGGAACCAAAATAAAAGAAGATACCCCAACTGCTACACAGATCCCGATCGTCCCAACTGGGCACCACCTCTGATCATCAGGAAAAGACACATAGTAACGACCACGTTCCTCGTCGAACTCCCACTTGAGCTCGGTTGCGCCACCTGACCGCATCATCGGAACTCGCAACTGTTTTGGTAGAATCTGTGAGTCACGGGACTCAGCAATCTCACACCCGCGAGATCAAGACTATTTAAGCTTATAGGAAGGACAGAGTTGTAAGGTGGAGCTGCTGCAGCGACTAGCATATATGGTGGCTACATCGCAAAAGAGAGCGAGAAGAGGAGCAAAGCACGGTCGTGAAGCTAGTAGCGATCAAGAAGTGATCCTGAACTACTTACGCCGACATAACTCCAACATCGTGTTCACTTCTCGGACTCCGAGAAGAGACCATCACGGTTACACACGCGTTGATGTGTATTTTAATTGAGGTCAACTTCGGGTTTTCTACAACCGACATTAACAAATTCCCATCTGCCTCATAACCGCGGCACGGCTTTGAAAGATAATACCTGCAGGGTGTCCCAACTTAGCCCATTATAAGCTCTCACGGTCAACGAAGGATATTCCTTCTACCGGAAGACCCGATCAATCTCGAATCCCGGACTACAAGACATTTCGACAGCAATAAAACAAGACCAGCAAAGCCGCCCGATTGTGCCGACAAATCCCGATAGGAGCTGCACATATCTCGTTCTCAGGGCACATCCGGATAAGTCAAGCTACGAGTAAAACCAAGCCTCGAGTTTCCCCGTGGTGGCCCCGCAGGCTGCTCGGTTCGGGCCAGCACTCGAAGGAGCACTGGTCCGGGGTTAAAATAAAGATGACCCTCGGGCTCGCGAAAACCCGGGGGAAAAAGGCTTAGGTGGCAAATGGTAAAACCAATGTTGGGCCTTGCTGGACGAGTCTTATTCAAAGCGAACTGTCAAGGGGGTCCCATAAATCACCCAACCGTGTAAGGAACGCGAAATCAAGGAACATAACACCGGTATGACGGAAACTAGGGTGGCAAGAGTGGAACAAAACACCGGGCATAAGGCCGAGCCTTCCACCCTTTACCAAGTATATAGATGTATTAATTATAGCAGATATATATATTGTGATATCCCCAACAAGTAAACATGTTCCAACAAGGAACAACATCTCCATGTTCCAACAAGGAACAAACTTCATCTTCACCTGCAACTAGCAACGCTATAAGAGGGCTGAGCAAAGCGGTAACATAGCCAAACAACGGTTTGCTAGGAAAAGGATGGTTAGGGGCTGACATGGCAATACGGGTGGCATGATATAGCAAGTGATAGGCATCGCAGCATAGGCATAGCAAAAGAGCGAGCATCTAGCATAGCAAAGATAGAAGTGATTTCGAGGTATGGTCATCTTGCACGCAATGTTCTCGAGTTGTCGAAAGCTTGATCCTCTTAAGCGTTCTCAACAGGTTCCTCGACACGCACTCGTCTCCGGCTCTACCCAAAACAAGAACACAAACAAAGGAACCACAATAAATCACGGTGCAATGCACAATCAACATGATGCAAAACATGACATGATATGCGAGATGTGATATGCAATGCGTATCTGGCGCTCGGAAGGAAAATGATGAACCAGGCATCAACTTGGCAAACCAAGTATGCCACTGGAAAGATGAGATGATTTCGGTTGAAATCGATATAAAGATCACCGGAATCGGATGCACGGTTTGCAAATGACAAGCAAAACAAGAATGGCACAAATCTGCCATTAACAGCATGATGCCACTTAGCAAGCAACAAGAAATTAAGCTACTGCACCCAAACGTACCAACAAAGTATATGGCAGTGATCTACACAAGATGCTTGACAAAAGATGAGCACTGAGCTACTGCTAGGTCACATCATAACAGGTTCAAACAAGCATGGCAAAAGTGCACAAAATATCAGGCTGGACATGGCAAAAACAGCATCAGGTAGCAATGTTCAGAGCAACAAAACTACATGCTACAGGGACTTATAATAGCAAAACAAGGCTTGGCATGAATCTACTCAAAGCATAGAACAAAAGTCCCTTACTGACCATAAGCCAAAAAGGATCAAAAAATATAGTAACACCCATGTCAAAATCGCAAGTCTCGTTAACAGATTCAGCAACATGGCATGTCAAAAACTGATAACAAGTAGGCATGTTTAAGAGCTCGATGCACTCACTACAGAGCCTTTCATGATAAACTAAGCATACATACATCAAGAAGACATGGAATAGAAGATATACATGGCAAGAGCAACATCATAGCATACATGGATCGACCACAACAACCTTGGCAAAATTGAATAACATGTAAACAATCTGCCAAGAAACATTCGATAGCAAAAGTAGAGCTCGATTGACTCAAGCTATGGCACTCCATAATTACAAAAAAACAAATGAATGGATAGAGGAAGACATGTAGAACAAAACATCCTTACTGAAGTATCTCCAAATATGCATGGATCTCTCGGTAGCATCAAGTTAACATTGCATCAAATATCAGCAAAACAGAGCTGAAAACAGCAACATCAGGATACCTACTTTGCATGCTTGTGCTAGTCACCACATAGATCACAAAAATACATGGCATACACCCCTGGAAAGATGGCATGGCATATTACAAAATACATGTAGGACTCAAATTCATAGGGTGCACACATCAATCATAGCAAAAATAACAAAAGTGCAAGTTCTGTTAAGAAACAGAAACTAACATCACATAGCCCGCTTCCAACAGCATTTCGGGCATCAAGACGAGCTCAAATGAAAATGATGCAATGAGATGAAATGATCTACTCTTCGAGGCGAACATTTCGATATATTATACGCGCAAAATGAGCTACAGATGCAAAGTTATGCTAAGTTGAAAATGCCACAAAATTAACAATGGAGCAAAATACTTGGAGGAAAAAAAAAGAGGGGAAGAAGTCAACGGGATTCCGGATCGGGATCGGGCCGGATCCGTTCGGGCTACTCCGGTCGGCGGCGGCGCGGCTCCTTGCCGGCGAGGAGAAGGGAGGCCGGGCCGGAGCGGGGCCGGAGGAGATCCGGCGGCCGGCGACGGGCTGCTGGGCGGGCGGCGGCGGCTCGGTGGGCGGGCGGAGGCGAGGAGGCGGCGAGGCGGCGATCGCGCCGCCGGTGCGGGCGGCGGCGGAAGGCCGCCGGGCGGAGAGCGGGCGGCGGCGGCGAGCGGAGCGGAGAGGCACATGGGGGGGCGCGGGCGACCTGGCCGGGGGGTTGGCTGGCAAGGGCGCGGCGCGGCAGGCGGAGGCGGCGGCGGCGGGCTACGTGGCGCTGGCTGCCACTGGCTGCAGGGCGGCGGCGATTCGTCGGGCGGCGGCGGACGTGTCGTCTGGCGCGCGGATGAATTTTAGGGTTTCAGGGGAAGAAGACCCGGATTTCGACGGGGGATGTGTTTAAATAGGCATAGAGGGAGCTAGGAGAGTCCAAATGAGGTGTAGTTTTCGCCCACACGATCGTGATCGAACGACGGAGAGCATGAAGTGACTTAGATGGGTTATTGGACTATTTTGAAGGGGTGTTGAGCTGCAACTTAAAAGAGGCCTTTGCGAGAGTGCGGTTAACCGTTGGAGTAACAAACGAGCTCCAAATGATCCGAAACTTGACCGGTGGTCTACCGGCGGTATACCAAGGCCACTAGACAAACCTCGGTCCATTTCGAGAAGGTTTAGTACCCGCTCACGGAAAAACGTAAAAGGGGCCGCCGGGGGAGATAGGAGTGTCGGATTGCAAAACGGACAACGGGAAAAATGCTCGGAATCATGAGACGAACACGTATGCAAATGCGATGCACATGATGACATGATGTAAAATGCATGACATGGACAAAATGCAAAAAGGAGAAAACCCAACCACGGAGGGAATATCATATCACAATGCCGAAAATGGCAAGAGTTGGAGTTACAAATATAGAAGGTTGCATTCGGGGTGTTACAATAGTCGGCCCCGATGTATTGAAATACCATGGGGGCTGATGAGGCTACCTATGGTCATTTACTCCGATACCTCCATCAACACTAACATTGACTACATTTGGTCTTCAAAGGTCCCCATCATCAACTTTGGTTTGCTTTTATTCAGGAATCGTCTGAACTCAAAGGCAAATCTTCACCGAAAGTACATCGTCAACGATCCATCATGCCCAAGATGCGATACACCTTATGAAGATGCTGCCTATATTGTCCTTCTATGTCCAACTGCTTCACATGTGCGGGTCGACATTGACCTTGCTTCACCTTCTTCTTTGGATCTCATATGGGAGCTACAATCACCCTTGGGTCTCTACGCGTAATTTGGCCCTCGGTGCCTCTCACGATCCTCTGTAATTTTTGGTACTTTTGGATTGCCATGGCATCCAACTCCGTGATTCACCCTTCAAGACTTACTACACAGTATATTTTTAACTGTTTCTCCCTTTGGCTCTTTAGATTTAGAGACTCTCTCAAAGGGAGGCTGCCAAGTCTTGCTGCTTTACCTATCCTCCCACGTAGATGTTCTTACGTATTCTGACAAACATATCAAGAACGTCGTTTTGGTGCCCGAGCTCGCTGGAGCTTGAAAATTTTAGAAAGTTCAAAATTCAAACTTTCCGGCCTCATGTTACGTAATCTGGCAGTGCTCTAAGTAAACAACGATGTTATGTGTATGTGTGTAAATTTTAAGGATGAAATACCTTGAAATGCGATTTGTACAAAAATACAAATTCATGACCTGGAAGGATTAATAGTATCATGTGTTAAAAAACCCTAGATTTGTTTCTTTCTTTTTTGCACACCCATCATTTCAACGTATTTTCTCATGCAGCCGACAAATGAAACAGTCAATCAGGGAAGATTATTCAGCGTACTACCAATTTAATAAGCATAGGAATGTATGTGCACAATCTATGCTCTGGTTATTATAAATCTCGGTAGTCCAAAAGTATTATAAACGACACATCAGACATAACAAAAGTTAACAATAAACTCCACCATCAACAAATTAACAAGAATAGATCAAAGGAAGTGAGACCAGTCAAGAATAACAACAAAAGAAAAAGGCCCTCCCCCTCATTTCGAGACCTACTCAACAAAGGCAGGCCGGGTAAAAAATGATAAAAAGAAATTGTCAAGAAACAAGTAAGTATATAATAAACGATCTTCTTTTATAACAGAATGGCAAACTCAAGTCCTTGCATATCCTTGCATTAGCTTCTGCCACCCGTGGCCATCCCATACATGACTGCGTGCATGGAAGGGTACGTCTCACATCATGTTGGCCAGTTGCATGCAATTATTGGCCATCTGGCTGAGCTCTTCGTCGTACTTGAGCATTGGGTTTGGTATCCCGGACTGCTGGAACGGCCGGTCGCACGACTGGAAGTCCTGCACGGCGAGCTGCAGCATGATCTTGGCCGTGCCCTTGTCTTTGAAGACGATGGCCCGCTGCGCCGCGCCGATGGTGTCCTGGGTGTTCATGTACATGGTGTCGCAGAAGCTCAGCGCCTGGGTCTGCGCCGGTGTCCCCTTTCGGGACGCGCTTGCGACGAACTTCCGGGCCTGCGCCGTTCGCTTGGCAAACGCGTCAACCTGCATGTTAAGCACAGCTAGATTGTCGATGGTCGGGTACTTGTCCGCGTGTTTCCCAGCCGAGCCCTTGCACAGCTCGGGGAACGGTGTATGCGCGCATACACCGGCGACCAGTGGGTTGATGGGGCCGCCCCTCCCTCTAGCCGTGGCCAGCGGGAGGAAGCTGGCGGATAACATCGCCGCCACGATGAGGACACCAAGCCGTGCGTTCGCTAGCGCCATAGTTTATTTTGTTGGGTCTCTCGTTGGTGATCGGCAGCTAAATATACATGGAGCGGCGCACCAAGGCAAGGCAAGGAGAGGGTAGTGAGATGTGCTAGGGTGGTGACGCTCTTATAGGGGCTTCCTCGGCCTCGGAAATGGTGGTCGACCTTTTGTCTTGGAGCTGACGACGACCATTGATTTTGTGTTGTTTCGCTGGTCGTCCATGTTTGTGGGGTGCGTTGACACTTGACTCCCGTCCATGTCTCAGCCATCCATTTGGTTGCAGATCCGTATGCATGCATGCTTACCTTCTTTGTCTACAAGGCTTAATCATTAATTAATTTTTGAGGGTTCCATGCATGCATGCTTTTATGGGAGAGTTACATGACCCATCCATCACACCTCCCATGTCTTTTTCATTTCATCATCTAATTCCAATTTACTATATATTTTGAACCAAAAATGCTAATTAAATTTCGTTCGCGTATTTTTGATCATTGCGACGAGAGCTTCTGAACAAGATCGATTTTGAATACATTTCGGCAACTTGAAGAAAAAACTAAATTTCAAGAATTGAAACTTGATAATTATAACATTAATTTTTACCAAGCTTTACCAAATTTCATATGCTTTTAGGGTTTTAGGGTTCTGGGCTTAGGGCTTAGGGTTTAAGTTTTAGTTTTAAAACTTGCTAAATTCATAATTCTTTCTATCAAGTTTTAGTAGTTGAAACTTGCTGGACCACCTGATTTACCTCGCGATCCGCAAAGTCATCTGATTCCGCGCGAGGGCACACCAAGTTTTAAGTTTCAATTTCTAAAACTTACATTTTTTCGTTGCACATACCAAGTTTCAGCAATTGAAACTTAGTGGATTTAAAAACTCGTCAAAACATATTTAAAAGGAATCTTATTTGAAAGCATTAGTCATAAGCAACACGAATCTAAAAATGAAAATTAAATTGGACATGTCATTCAAAATATATAGAAGATTGAAAATTAAACTGTAAAAGAAAAGGGATGGGCAGTGGGATGGGTGAAGCAGCTAAAAGTTGCAAAAACTGCATGTGGGGACCTATTTAAGGTAATATATGCATGAGACCTCCCGTGCATGGGAAAAAATCCACTTTCACCCCCTCACTTCTTTTCTTTCCCTCGGTCAATGCTTTGTTATTGGACAATGCTAACGCCCACACGTATGGTGGGAGGCAAAACCGTTCACACGCCCTATAACACACGGACTGTGCCACATCACCACATGCATGCATGTGGGTATCTTTTTGGATTTTTAGTTTTTAAAATATTTTATCTCTTGAATGAAAAATCCGATTGAAGATCCGTTTTCACCATTAAATTCCTCGCGACGAGATTTTCAAAACTACGTCCCATATTAATATATTTTGATGATTTCTTTTTTGAGTTAAAAGTTGCCATGTCTATTGCACATGAATTGCCATGATATTTACACTGAAGTTGCATGACATGTTTCAGCTATTTTTTGCTACATTTAAGAGTAAATTTTGACATATTATAAAACGGGAAATTTAGAAACTAGACTTTCCATGAACAATAAACTAAATTTGCCATGATACATGCACTTAAAATTGCCATGGTTCATACAAAAAATAATTTTCATGGTCAAAGTACTAGAATTGCCATCATAAAAAACTAAAATTGCGATGCTCTACAAACTAAAATTGCCACATGGCAACTTTAGTTTAAACACTATGGCAATTACGGTGTAAACATCGTGGCAACTTTTGGGCAAAAAAAAAATCCGTCGAAACATATCAACATGGAGTCTAGTTTTGAAGATCTCGTCGAGACGGATTTAATGGTGAAAACAGATTTTTGTTTTGATTTTTTAATTAAGAGATAAACATTTTTAAGCCGAAAACCAAAAAAATTCCTGTTGATGTCATTTGTTCCTACGTGGAAAAAGAAATGGTGATGGAGGCGTGTGGGCGATGTGCAAGATGCCACACGTGTGCACGTTAGTTACTAATAAGTAAAATTTATCAGTAGTAACTAAACTTGACTAGGTGTCTCACTTTTCACTTGTGGAATCGCTGAATTTCCCCAGTTTCAAGTGTTTGCCAGGTGCATCTTATCAAAAACTAGGCAAACATGATCTTTGTCGCTTACTTTTTTTTGCACTCAACAAACAACTCTTTGTCGAGTGCCATTTTTTTTGCACTCGGCAAGCACTTCCCTTTTGCCGAGTTCTTTTTTTTGCACTTGACAAACATTTTTTAATTTTTTCTTTTTTCTCCTTCGTTCTCTTTGACGAGTGCCTTTCTATTGCAGTTGGCAAACACTTTTATTTTCTGTTTTCTTCTCCTTTCTCTTGTTTTTTTTCTTGTACATTATATGTCCTATTTTCTTTTATGCTCCTTTCTTTTCGACACAATGTTTTTTATTTATTTTCTTCCTCCATCTCTATTTCCTTATGTAGGCATTAAGTTAATGTCTATGCATTAGACGTTCAGTGAATATAAATAAATTTTGAACTACAAGTGCATGGAAAAGTTGGCAAATTTAGATTAATAAATAATATTTGTGTTCTTAAGTCCAGTTTTGGAAGTTATCCATGAAAAGGGAAGAAAATTCTCACACGAGGGTGTTCAACCTAAAAAACATGCTTTATTGGGTTTTTAATTTCAGAAATGGCAAACGAATTCCGAAAAGCATAAAACTCAGCATGTTGTCATTATACGATGACTACAGTCCATGATACAGGGTTGTAACATACACTACTTAGAAACCGGACTATCTTCGAGGAAGGAATGTGGTATCGAGAGGAAACGAGTAAGGTTTGAAGACGATGTATACATTGCTTCAACTGTTGACCTTTATTTTTTTTTCTGCGTTCAAGATACACCATTACACGGTCCATGTAAAACTTTGGCATCTTTGGGGCCCATTTATTATATTAAGTCATTGAGTGCATTCCTAGGCATTTATTAAATAAAAATAAAATTTTAACTACGAGTGCCTGAAAAGGTTACCAGAGATGGGTCTATAAATCATATTTGCGTTCTTGAGTCTATGTTTAGGCATTAGACAACAAAATAAAGCAATTCCAAACATGAGGGTGCCAAGACTTGACCCCAAACATGGAGTTTATTGGTTTTGGATTTCAAAAATTGCAAACAAGGTACGAAAATCATGAAACTTGGCATAATGTTATTATATGATGATTAGAGGCCATGGTAAAAATGAGAAGGTTTCTCAAATGATATGGTGTAAACTACTTAGAGACCGGACCATATTCGAGGTAAAATGTGGTTTCGAGAGGGAATGATTGAGGTTTGAAGGCGATACGGCAGTTGCTTCATCCGGGGGCCTTCAATTTTTTTTCTACACTCAATACACACCATCAATGTAACCATGGCGATATTTGGCATCTTTTGGAGTATGTTTGCTATAATTTAAGGAAATAAGTGCATTTCTATGCCTTCAGTGAATATCATTAAAATTTCAACTGCGAGTGCGTGAAAAGGTGGCCAAATTGTGTTGAAAAATCCTATTTGTGTTCTTGAGTCAGCGTTTAATATGAAAAAGGAAAGGAATTTCAAATGTGAGGGTGCCAAGACTTGCCCTTGAACATGGAGTGTTTTGGTTTTTCAATTTCAAAAAATGCAAGCAAAGTCCTAAAAGCATGAAACTTGGCATGTTCTCATTATATGATGACTAGAGTCCATGATAAAAATAAGTTTCACAAAAGTTTTGGCATACACTGCATAGAAACAGGGCCATCTATGTAGAAGGAACGTGGTTTCAAGAGGAAACTGGTGAAATTTGAAGGTGATGCGACTGTTGCTTCATCCGCTAATCCTTGAATTTTCTTCTACACTCAAGATACACCGTTACATGATTCATGTAAAAATCTGGCATCTTTCGGAGCCTGTTTGCTACATTTAAATCATTAGGTGCATTTCTAAGCATTTATTAAATATAAATAAAATTTGAACTACAAGTTTCTGACAAAGTTGGTAAAATTGGGTTGATAAATCATATTTGTGTCCTTGCGCCTATGACCAGGCATTAAATAAGAAAACTAAAGCAATAGAGGCCATGGTAAAAATTTAGAACGTTTCAAAAATTTGTGGTGTACACTGTTTATAAACCGGATCATCTTCGAGGAAGAGTCCTGATTTTGAGAGGCAACACGTCAGGTTTGACAGTGATGAGACTGTTGCTTCATGTGTTGGCTTTAATAAAATTCTACACTCAAGATACACAATTACATGACAAATGTCAAATTTTGGTATTTTTGGGACCGTTTTCTATATATAAGCCATCAAGTGCATTTCTAGTCATTTAATGGATATAATTCAAATTTAAACTATAAGTGATGAAAAAGTTCAGAAAATTGGATTGAAAAAAACATAGTTGCGTTCTTCAGTATATATGGGTGCACCTTGTTGTGGCTCCTTGAGAATTTTGCCGAGCATTTTGCGTGCGCCCACCAGAGCGAACTAGGAGCACTCAGGGATTTGCGCCTTGGGATGGGTGGTGAGCCACGATTGACAGTACCAAAAACCATCAGTAGACTTTGTAGGGTCGCACATGAGTAGTTTACCCAAGTCCATGCCTTGATGGTTGAGGTAACACCCTACTTCTACTTGGATTTAATTGATGCTGGAAAATGCCTCACGACGAGGGAGTTACAAGTATGGGGTGATTGTAGCTACTGAGACAATGACTATGATGCCTATTCCGTAAGTTATCTCCTTGCCTCACCTTATAAAGGAGGACGAGGCATAGGGTTATAAGAGTCCGAAATTGACCCATAGTTCTCTTTGGCAGAAGAATCCTTCGCATATATGCTAAGACATTAGACTTTCCCTGGGGGTGGGCTCCCTACATTGTTCGGAGGCCTGGAGGACCCTCGGGACAACCCAGCAACTGGCATGTCTCCCAAATGGGGCACTCTCGATATAGCATGCCATCAATAGCCCATGAGCGCATCGGTAATTCAATCTTGGCATGATGATGCATCTTGAGAAGCGAAATGCTGTCGGGCTCCTCGTTACTCCTGGTTAGTCATGGGTCCATATGTTCCCTCTTTAACTCTTAAGAAAATTTGGCCTCCACAGCCCCAGCTTCACCCCGAGCATAGTGATGAGGACACAAACCCGGGGTAGGGTAATAGGCCTGACCTATACGTCCTACCTAAGGTCCTTGTCCTAAGAACAAAGAAATTCAAGAATCAGAAGAAGGGATCCAGCAAAGGTGTCGAGTGAAGTCCACTCGACCTACCATTCAATCGGAGACCCCTCTTTATCCAGGTCACTCGACATATAAGGAGACCTAAAGCCGCTCTACGCAGCAACGGTCGGGCATTTACTCATATATTTAATGATCATTTGTAGCACTTCAATACAGGCGTTACCTGTAACGCCACCTCTTTATGTACATTGAATCCTATGTAACGGAGGGGAGCTGGGTTCCTGGCGCACTCTATATAAGCCACCCCCTCCTCTAGGACAAGGGTTCGCACCCCCTGTAACACACACATGCTTATAATCCAGTCGACCGCCTCCGAGCTCCGAGACGTAGGGCTATTACTTCCTCCGAGAAGGGCCTGAACTCGTAAAACTTGCGTGTACAACTCCTCCATAGCTAGGATCTTGCCTCTACATTCCTACCCCCATTCTTCTGTCAGACTTAGAACCACGACAGTTAGCGCCCACCGTGGGGCAGGTGTCTTAGCGACTTGTTGGAGAAGTTGCAATTTTTCCGATCCCCTTCATCATGGTTTCAGGCGGAGGTTTGACTGAGGGCCGCGAGATCCGTCTCGGCGCGCTCGTGTTTGTCGCCGACGACTCCGCTTGGCTTCAGGAGGCTCCACTCGACGTCGATGCACTCCCCGTCGGCGAGGCAACGCACTTTCGCGTGTGTGTCCGCGGCGTCCTCCTGCGGCAGCCGTCGACCCAGTATCGGTCGGCTCCTGTAGCGTCCTCCCTCCCTGTCGCTCGCCGGAGCAAGCGTTCCGGTCGATCAAGGCTTCAGCGGTGGGTGAGGTGTGCGGTGGCTCGCCAGTCGGCCACCCCCCAAGTCGCGGCGATCGAGCCCGACGAAACTCTCTACGGCATGTTTGACTGGCTTCGCAGAGACTGCATCCGAGTGCGACAGCAGTGATCCCGTGGCAGAGGTCCTGATGGTCGATGGACCTTGCAGTCCTCCTGGCTTCTCCCGCGCCGATGGTGGCAATGGTGGAGGCGATCGGTCACGTGTCCATGAGGAGTACCTCCCCAAGCCCCTCTCTTCGCAGTAGAGGGAAGAACTTCGCCGCCGAAATATGGATGCACTTCACACTCCTATCGTTGGAGAAACCCCCGAGGCCCGGGCCTTGGAGGACGCACACCTGGCCAACCTAGCTGAGCGCACTTGACTGGAGAACCTCCAGCGCGTACTCGACGAGCGTGCGCGGCAGCGGGTTCCGGAATCCAGTCGACGTCAACTCTTTCCACCTCCGACTCAGGTATATCGAACTCCGATCCAGAATCTTACAGCTGCAGCTCGAATAGCAGAGTCAATTTAGCCCTCCCAGTCAGAAGCTGGTAGAGGCCTAATGCATATCAGAGCTTTACTCCGGGCAGCGGAAGAACAGAATACAGCTGTGTCACAGTCGTGAAATAGGATCCATAGCAGGTCCGTTATGGCAGATACAGTCCAGTCGGCTCACAGCCCAAGATCGCCCCCGAGGCGTGGGGGACGTGGAAACCGGCGTGATCAGTACATAAACCGTGAGCAGTACGATCACCGACTCGATCATGATGATCGTCGTCGAGTGCCCACGCCTCCCCCGAGGAGTGGGTCACACATGCCTCGGCAGCATGATGACATACGCCATCACAGTGTTGGGCGAAGGATTCCAGTCGACCCCAGGGAGCCAGGCTTTGATGCGAGATCTATTCTTGTTCATGGTTTGGTCGACAGAAACCGTGCTCACCGGGAAGGTCATGATAGGGATTTACCAACCAGCAGCAGAGTGCATGTCTCAGGTCCAGAGTGCTTCAGCAGAGCCATCAGGGTCGCGGTGATTCCTCCCAACTTCATGTTGGCGACTGGAGTCAGTAAGTTCACCGGTGAGTCCAAGCCTGACACTTGGCTTGATGACTACCGAGTGGCTGTTCAGATTGGCTGCGGCAATGATGAAGTGGCCATGAAACACCTACCTCTGATGTTGGAGGGCTCGACCAAAGCATGGCTGAATCAATTAGCACCCAGCAGCATTTACAATTGGGAAGATCTTGCCCGGGTGTTTGTCAGAACATTTGAAGGAACATGCAAGCGGCCAGCAGGGTTGACAGAGCTGCAATCTTGTTTGCAGAAGCCGAATGAAACTTTGAGGGATTATATCCAGAGATGGATCACGTTGCATCACACGGTGGAGAATGTGTCTGATCACCAAGCAGTTTGTGCCTTCAAAGAAGGCGTCTAGTATCGAGAGTTGAATCTGAAGTTCGGTCGGACCGGAGACATGTCTCTGAGTCGAATGATGGAGATTGCCACCAAGTATGCTAATGGTGAAGAGGAGGATCGGCTCCGGAGTGGCAAACACAAAACAGTCGCCCATGAAACGGGAGGAGGAAACTCCAGTCGGAAGCAGAAGCGCAAAGCCGAGCCAGCTGCTCCTGGAGAAACCTTAGCCGTGACTCAGTGAAAATCCAAAGGGAAGCCCAAAGGGCCATGGAACCCTAAGAAAATAAAATACCAAGATGGAAATGATGTGCTGGATTTTCCATGCCACATCCACACAAAGAAAGATGAAGAGGGTAAAATCATTTACCCGAAGCATACCACTCGACAGTGTCGGCTCCTAATCCAGCAGTTCCGAGAGAAACATCCCAAAGAGAAGGAAAAAGAGTCAGACAAAGTTGAAGTCAAGGAGGAAAGTGATGATGGTTACCCTCATGTCAATTCCACTCTGATGATTTTTGCTGATGTTGAGAGCAAGAGTTGACTGAAAGTCATCAACAGAGAAGTGAACATGGTCGCTCCGGCGACACCCAGTTATTTGAAATGGTCTCAGACTGCTATCACATTCGACCAGTCCGATCACCTGACGCACATAACCACCCCTGGGAGGCAAGCATTGGTGGTCGATCCAGTTGTCGAAGGCACTCGACTGACTAAAGTTCTGATAGATGGTGGCAGTGGCTTGAATATTCTGTATGCAGAGACGCTGAAAGGGATGGGCATTCCGATGTCCAGACTCAGTGAAAGCAATATGAGTTTCCACGGAGTCATTCCAGGCAAGAAGGCTGAATCACTCGGCCAGATTGCTCTTGACGTGGTTTTCGGTGATTCCAAGAATTACCAAAGAAAAGTTGACATTTGAAGTTGTGGATTTCCAGAGTGCTTATCACGCTATTCTGGGCAGGCCAGCTCATGCACGTTTTATGGCTCGACCATGCTATGTGTACCTCAAATTGAAGATGCCTGGTCCTAAAGGTGTGATCACTATCACTGGCAATAGAAAGAAGGCAGAAGAGTGCTTCCAGAAGGGCTCGAAGATCGCCGATGCGCAGATGGCAGTAGTAGAATTGCAGGAGTATCAGAAAAATGCAGATCCAAGTGATTTGCTACGAGCTAAGAAGCCTGCCATGGATTCAGCATTTCAGTCGTCCGGTGAAACGAAACTGATTCATATTCACCCGACTGATCCCAATGCTGCTCCGACTCACATTTCAACAACCCTCGACTCCAAATAGGAAGAAGCGCTCACCCAGTTCCTCCGTGAGAACTGGGACATCTTTGCATGGAAACCCTCTGACATGCCAGGTGTTCCCAGGGGACTGGCTGAGCATCATTTGTGAGTCGACCCAAAAGTGAAATCGGTCAAAGAACATCTTCGACGGTCCGCCGTACAGAAGAGAAAGGCAATCGGTGAAGAAGTGGCTCGGCTTCTGGCAGCTGATTTTATTCGAGAGATTTACCACTCCGAGTGGTTAGCTAATTTTTTCATGGTCCCTAAGAAGGACGACTCACTTCACATGTGCATCGACTTCAAGCATATCAATCGGGCCTGCCCGAAGGATCACTTTCCTCTCCCTCGCATCGATCAAATAGTCGACTCGACTGTGGGGTGCGAGCATTTGTCCTTTTTGGACGCTTATTCCGGGTATCATCAGATCCGTCTGTATGGACCCTATGAGATTACAACAGCTTTCATCACCCCATTCGGGTGCTTCTATTATGTCACTATGCCATTCGGCCTGAAGAACGCTGGAGCCACATTCATGCGGATGATTCAGAAGTGTTTACTCACTCAAATCAGTCGGAATGTGGAAGCGTACATGGATGACATTGTGGTCAAGTCACGTAAAGGTTCTGACCTACTGGCTGACCTTGCTGAAACCTTTGCCAACCTCAGAAGGTATGATATCAAGCTTAATCCATCGAAGTGCACGTTCGGAGTTCCAGGAGGAAAATTACTCGGTTTTCTCGTTTCCGAACGAGGAATCGACGCTAACCCCGAGAAAGTCGGTGCCCTACTCCGGATGAAATGCCCTGTGCGTGTGCATGATGTCCAGAAGCTTACTGGTTGTTTGGCCGCCCTAAGTCGATTCATTTCTCGACTAGGTGAGAAGGCACTGCCTCTCTACCGACTGATGAAGAAGTTAGATAAGTTCGAGTGGACTCCTGAAGGTGATGCAGCATTTGCAGAGCTAAAAGCCCTGCTTTCCACCCAGCCGGTGCTTGCTGCCCCAATTAGCAAAGAGCCTTTACTGCTTTATATTGAAGCCACTGGACAAGTCGTCAGTACAGTACTTTCGATCGAGCGAGAAGAAGAGGGAAAAGCCTATAAAGTTCACCGCCCGGTTTATTATGTTTCTGAAGTTCTGACTCCGTCAAAGCAGAGATATCCACACTATCAGAAGCTTGTTTATGGGATTTACATGACCACGAAGAAGGTTGCACACTATTTCTCTGACCACTCTATTACAGTCGTCAGCGACGCTCCAATGTCGAAGATTCTGCACAACAGAGATGCAACTGGTCGAGTGGCAAAATGGGCGATTGAACTCCTTCCCTTGGATATCAAGTTTGAGGCAAAGAAAACTATCAAGTCCCAAGCAATAGCAGATTTCCTCGCCGAGTGGATCGAACAGCGACTGCTGACTCAAGTTCACTCGGAGCACTGGACCATGTTCTTTGATGGTTCCAAGATGCTGAATGGTTCGGGTGTTGGGGTGGTACTGGTATCCCCCCGAGGAGACAAGCTCAGATATGTTCTTCAGATTCACTTTGATTCTTCCAATAACGAAACGGAATATGAAGCACTCTTATATGGGTTACGTATGGCCATTTCACTCGGGTCCGTTGCCTCATGGTCTACAGCGACTCAGATTTGGTGGTAAATCAAGTGATGAAAGAATGGGACGTTAGAAGCCCAGCTATGACTGGTTACTGCAATGCGGTGAGGAAGCTGGAAAAGAAGTTTGAGGGGTTAGAGCTCCATCATGTTCCCCGATTGAAAAATCAAGCAGCCGATGATTTGGCAAAGATAGGTTCCAATAGGGAAGCCATTCCCAGCAACGTGTTTTTGGAGCACATTCATACACCTTCGGTTCAGGAAGATCCTTTCACTGAAGAGCCCCCACAGCCTAAGAGCGCCATAGATCCGACTGAAGTCGAGGTCCCAGCCGTGGTCGACCTAATCATGGAGGTTCTGATCATCTCTCCCGACTGGACAGTACCATACATCGCGTACATCCTTAGGAAGGAACTCCCAGAGGATAAAGAAGAGGCTCGATAGATCGTCCGTTGATCGAAAGCCTTTACTGTGATAAGAGGACAATTGTTCAGGGAAAGCGCGACTGGAGTCAGTCATAAATGCATAACGCCAGAAGAAGGTCGAATGATCCTCAATGACATCCACTCGGGGACCTGTGGACACCATGCGTCCTCTCGGGCCATTGTGGCTAAAGCATACCGAGCTGGATTTTATTGGCCACGAGCAAATGAAATGGCGAAAGATATAGTCGACAGATGTGAAGGCTGCAATTTTACTCTGATATGTCTCACAAGCCAGCGTCAGCCCTGAAGACCATTCCCCTCGTCTGGCCCTTTGCTGTTTGGGGATTGGATATGATTGGACCGCTGAGAACTGGTAGAAGCGGCTTCACTCATGTGCTTGTAGTAGTCGACAAGTTTACCAAGTGGATTGAAGCTAAACCTATCAAGAATCTTGAAGCCAGCACTGCTGTCAGTTTCATCAGAGAGTTGACATTCAGATATGGGGTTCCGCACAGCATCATCACTGACAATGGGTCGAACTTCGGTTCTGATGAGTTTAGGGCCTTCTGCGCTTCTCAAGGCACATGAGTCGACTATGCTTCAGTCGCACACCCTCAGTCGAATGGGCAAGCAGAAAGAGCAAATGGCTTAATTCTCAAAGGACTAAAACCCCGACTGATGCATGATCTCAAGCACGCAGCAGGCGCCTGGGTCGACGAACTTCCATCAATTCTTTGGGGTTTGAGGACAACACCCAATCGGTCGACTGGTCGAACTCCGTTCTTTTTGGTTTATGGAGCTGAAGTTGTTCTGCCAAGTGACCTTCTCCACAATGCACCCCTGGTCGAGCTTTTCTCTGAAGAGGAAGCAGAACAGGCCCGCAGGATGCAGTCGACCTCTTAGAGGAGGAAAGAGAGATGGCCTTGATCCGGTCGACCATTTATCAGCAAGACTTGCGTCGATTCCACGCCAGAAACATGAGAGGTCGAGCCTTTCAAGAGGGAGAGTTGGTTCTTCGAGTGGATCAACAGAAGCCACACAAGCTCACCCCTGCTTGGGAAGGCCCCTTCATTATCACCAGAGTTCTCCACAATGGAGCATACCATCTTTACAATGTCGAGCATCAGAAAGACGAGCCACGAGCTTGGAATGCGGAGCTGCTCCGCCCCTTTTATACTTAAGTACTCTCTCGGATGAGATGTAATAAGAAATACCTTTGTAGTTTATTTATCAAAGACAAGAGCATTATAATCTTCCTAAACGATTGTTGTCGCTTTTGTTTACGTTTGAAATCCCCCAGTGGGTGATTTCGCTGCGAATCCATTTCGCCCAAGTCTGAAAAATCCTACCGAGTGGTGAGCAAGCCTCTCACTCGGGGGCTTAGCTACGAATCCGTTTCGCCTAAGTTTGAAAAATCCTACCGAGTGGTGAGCAAGCCTCTCACTCGGGGGCTTAGCTGCGAATCCGTTTCTCCTAAGTTTGAAAAAACCTACCGAGTGGTGAGCAAGCCTATCACTCGGGGGCTTAGCTACAGTCCAGTACTCGCCTAAGTTTGAAAAAATCCTACCGAGTGGTGAGCAAGCCTCTCACTCGGGGGCTTAGCTGCAGTCCAGTACTCGCCTAAGTTGGAAAAATCCTACCGAGTGGTGAGCAAGCCTCTCACTCGGGGGCTTAGCTGCAGTCCAATGCTAGCCTAAGTTTGAAAAAATCCACCGAGTGGAGAGAAACCCTCTCACTCGGGGCTTAGCTGCAGTCCAAGACTAGCCTAAGTTTGAAAAAATCCTACCAAGTGGTGAGCAAGCCTCTCACTCAGGGGCTTAGCTGCAGTCCAGTACTCGCCTAAGTTGGAAAAAATCCTACCGAGTGGTGAGCAAGCCTCTCACTCGGGGGCTTATCTGCAGTCCAGTACTCGCCTAAGTTTGAAAAAATCCTACCGAGTGGTGAGCAAGCCACTCACTCGGGGGCTTAGCTGCAGTCCAGTACTCGCCTAAGTTTGAAAAAATCCTACCGAGTGGTGAGCAAGCCTCTCACTCGGGGGCTTAGCTGCTGTCCAAGTACTCGCCTAAGTTTTAAAAAATCCTACCGAGTGGTGAGCAAGCCTCTCACTCGGGGGCTTAGCTGCAGTCCAAGTACTCGCCTAAGTTTTAAAAATCCCACCGAGTGGAGAGCAATCCTCCCACTCGGGGGCTTAGCTGCAGTCCAAGTACTCGCCTAAGTTTGAAAAATCCCACCAAGTGGAGAGCAATCCTCCCACTCGGGGGCTTAGCTGCAGTCCAAGTACTCGCCTAAGTTTTGAAAAATCCTACCGAGTGGAGAGCAATCCTCCCACTCGGGGCTTAGCTGCAGTCCAAGTACTCGCCTAAGTTTTGAAAAATCCTACCGAGTGGAGAGCAATCCTCCCACTCGGAGGCTTAGCTGCAGTCCAGTACTCGCCTAAGTTTGAAAAATCCCACCGAGTAGAGAGCAATCCTGCCACTCGGCGGCTTAGCTGAAATCCAGTACTCGCCTAAGTTCAAAAAATCCTACCGAGTGGTGAGCAATCCTCCCACTCGGGGGCTTAGCGCAGTCCAGTACTCGCCTAAGTTTGAAACACGTCCCTATCCGCAAGGACGACGAGGTGCAGGTCGACTGCAACCTTCTCCTTCGGAGCTACGCCACAAGTACAATGTGCACTCCCTCCCAATCCACAAGGACGACGAGGTGTAGGTCGACTGCAACCTTATCCTTCGGAGCTGCGCCACAAGTACAATGTGCACTCCATCCCTATCCGCAAGGACGACGAGGTGCAGGTCGACTGCAACCTTCTCCTTCGGAGCTATGCCACAAATACAATGTGCGCACGTCCCTATCCGTAAGGACGACGAGGTGCAGGTCGACTGCAACCTTCTGCTTCGGAGCTACGCCATAAATACAATGTGCGCTCCATCCCTATCCGCAAGGACGACGAGGTGCAGGTCGACTGCAACCTTCTCCTTCGGAGCTACGCCACAAATACAATGTGCGCTCCGTCCCTATCCGCAAGGACGACGTGGTGCAGGGTCGACTGCAATGCGTGCTCCATCCCTATCCGCAAGGATGATGAAGTGCAGGTTGACTGGAGTCTCCACCTCAGAGCTGCATCTCAAGCACAAAGATTATTCCGAGTGAAGAACAAAGATAAATCCTAAAGTTCCGGGGCGACAGATCAAAAGTATTCGAGCATCAAGCACCAAGAAGTTTAACGGTTACACAATCACTCGGCATTCCGAGGCAAATAAAGGTGGAGCATAATGTTTTTCGGTCACGCACCAGGAGAAGGACTGGCTGGGTCGCAGAAACTGTCAAGGTCTATGCTGTCTGCAATACGAGTGGCGGCATCAAGGATGGTGTCCATGAAGGAATGGAAAGTGTGCCTCTTCATGTTAGCAACCTTGAGTTCCACCAGCTTGTCTTCTTTGACGTCCTTGCTGTGCACTCAGACCAAGGACAACGCGACATCAGCGCCACAGCAAGCGGATGACTTCTTCCATTCTTGCATTCGCTCGGGGATTTGATTCAATCGAGCCATCAGGGACTCAAGATCTTGAGACAGCTCCGCCTGAGGCCAGAGTTCAACATCAACCTGAGTCATCGCAGCTTTCAGGCGGGCAAGATAAGCAACCGTGTTGTCCATACGAGATTCCAACCGCAACACGTTCATCGCAACATCATCCTTGATTGGACAGTTTATGGGATCAAGACCCGTCTCGACCCGCCCAGTTTCTGCTTCAAAGTCTTGGCAAAACTCTGCACAGTCGAGTGAATGGTGAGTCGACTGTATAATTAAACTTGGCAGTCGACAGAAATAAGACAGAATTAATCAGTAGCTTCAAGTTTTAAGACCAGCTTTGCAGCAAGCTGGCCCAGATAAGACTCCAACTCTCCATTCTTGGCCTTGAGACTCCCAAGCTCGTCGGTCAGTTTCTCCTTGTCCTTCTTCAGTTGCTCGACCTCCCGATTGGCGTCAGAAACAACATTCTTCAGCTTGGAATTTTCTTCTTCTAACTTGCCGACTGAAGCAAGCTTCTTGTCAGCAAGCGTTGTTTTCTCGCGCGCCTCCTTCTGTGCCGCAGCAAGATCCAGATCCTTCTTCTCCAAAGCCTGCTTCATTTTCTCTAAAGAAATAACATTCTTTGGACGGGCTTGGAGTTGGCGGTTTTCACTACATACATCTTCTCGAGTGGAGTCACTCGGTTCAAAAAATGGAAAGGAAAAGTGCCAGCAGTGGGACATACAGTTGGCGATTGGTTACCTCCCATGGCAGCTACTTCGTCACGAGCGGTCTTGAGATTCTTCTTGGCCACTTCCAGATCAAGGTTGAGGCTGATTTGTTGTTTGTTCATTGCAGAAAGTTGAGCCGCAAGATCACAAGATTTCTGCAGTTAAAGCCATATCAGTCGACAGAGATAAAAAGACATCACAATGATAGCTGCTCTAAGACTACCACCGAATCAAACATTCAACGGCAGTCGCGGGGACTACACCCAGTGGGTGCACTTAGCGTGCCCCACTGATTTTGCAAAAAAAAGAGAGAGGTTCAGATTCTCAGACCACAGTCGACTGCCCGCAGCCAACTATGGTCTCGGGGACTACACCCAGTGGGTGCACTCAGCGTGCCCCCACTGGTTTTGGTTCCACTCGGCGTGGTCTGCCTAGCTCGAGTTGCAAAAAAAAAGAAGTTCCTATTCTCAGACCATAGTCGACTGCCCACAGTCAACTATGGTCTCGGGGACTACACCCAGTTGGTGCACTCAGCGTACCCCCACTAGTGCAAAGATTCAGCTCGTATCGACACAAAGAGACATACAATTTCAAAACAGCCACACCCTAGTGGGTGATCAGACAAGAAATACGATCGATCGGAAATCAACTAACCTGGACATTGGCTTGCAGAGTAGCTCCGGCGTTGAGGGCTACCTGACTAGCCTCATGCACCACTTTCATTTGCCCCATCACAAGATTCAACTGAAGAAGGGCTTCCTTGGCAGCAGCCGGTGGATCGTCCGGAGTTTGATATGCAGTAAATAGTGATGAAGGTAGAGCAATCGAAGCAGCCGCCGGATCTGAAGCAGGGAGTTGTATCGGCGCAGCAGAAGTCTGAGAAGCTGATCCTGAGGGACAATCAGTCGACAACGGAACAGCGAAGGTGATGTTGGTTCGAGCCGGATCTGTGGAACGCTCGACCGTCATCCCAGGCGTCACAGTCGGCTGAGGAACCTGGACTTCAGGCGCCTTCCCGCCCAGTTCCTTGTCCTTCCTCCTCCTCCCTCTCAGCGGTACTTCTTCGTCATCGTCCGGGAGCACAACAACGTCTCGTGGAACTGCAATAAACAGAGAAAGTCATAAGGATAACTGACAAACCATCCAGTCGACCAAATAAATTCGAATCGGGCAGACTTACTGGCTTTGGAGGTAACGGCGTCGTCAGTTTCCTTGTCGCCTGGAGTCTTGTCAATGTTCATATCAGTCGCAGCTGAGGTTGGGCTATACAGATTCATCATCCACTCGGTCAGAACAAGAAAACCCGTCGGAACAAGAAAATCGGTCGGAACAAGAAAATACAAGAAGAACGTTTACCCACAGGCAACAGGGACGTCCATCTTGATTCTGGGCAAGGTCTTCCGAGCCTTCGAAGTATTAACTTTGGGCTGCTTGGTGATCTTCTCAGTCAATTCTGAAGTCGAGGACCGAGCGCGCTTGTGAGATGGAGCACTCGACGCCACAGCTTTGCCGCGCCTGTTCGCAGGATCATGGCGCAGCTTGGATCGACGTTCAGAACGAGGCGGTGACTCGGCCACTTCCTCATCGTCCGACTCGTCGCTCTCATCTTCATCATCATCAGCTGGGGACTCCCACTCGCCGCTCTCCTCGGCACTGTCCTCGCCCTCTTGGTCTTGCTCTAGAGCTTGTTCACCATTGGGCATCGAATACATCTCCGTGTAGATCTGCAAAACAATGGACCGATCATAAGTCAGTCGGATCAACAATCAGTCGGAAAATACGTTCAAAAATTCAGTTATGATGACCAGACCTTGTCTGGCAGGTTGCTATCGCTGAAAGGGTCAACTCTCCTAGTGCCCCTGGGGTTGTCCTTGTTCCCGGTGATACCCATCAACTACTCGGCCACTGTTTTGGCCGCCACCTCCTCCGGATGAACCCGAGCAGTGTCACCAGCCCCGGAGTACATCCACATGGAGTGGTCACGAGCTTGGAGAGGTTGGATCCGCCGACTGAGGAACACCTCCAGCAGGTCCATACCGGTGACGCCTTGGTTGATCACTTGGACTACTTTCTCGACTAGCATGCCTGTCTCTGCCTTCTCCGCAGCAGTCACTTTCAATGAAGATGGGGTTTGAACACGGTCAAAAGAGAAAGAGGGAAGCCCGGTCGACTGGCCTGGGGTCGCGATATCCTGGCAGTAGAACCAGGTCGACTGCCAGCTCCTGACCGACTCCGGAAGAGTCATCGGGGGGAAAGAACTCATCTTCCTCTTCTGAATGCCCAGACCACCACACATCTGAATGACGTGGGTCTTCTCATCGTCCGAGTTTGCTTTCTTCACAGTTTGGGATCGGATGGTAAAGATGTGCTTGAAAAGACCCCAGTGCGGTCGGCACCCCAGGAAATTCTCACACATGGAGATGAATGCAGCAAGATATGTGATGGTATTGGGACTAAAATGGTGGAGTTGGGCACCAAAGAAATTTAGGAAACCTCGAAAGAAGGGATGTGGTGGAAGCGAGAAGTCGCGGTCGACATGAGTGGCGAGCATAACACACTCGCTCGGTCGCGGCTGCGGCTCCGTTTCCCCCCTCGGCAGATGCGCAGACTTATGGACGATCAGCCCTAAGTCGGCCATATCATCCAAGTCCTCCTGCCGAAGCGAAGATCAGATCCGGTCTCCTTGGATCCAACCCGACGGCAGCCCCGAGCGCGATGAAGACCCCCGATTCATCTTCTTGTTCTTCGCTGCCCTCGTCGCCTTCTTCGCACGCTCTAGCGCCGCCGTTTTGTCCTTCCCCATGGCGGCGGAGCAGCGGCGTCGAGAGTGGCTAGGCTGGACGAAGTGGAGATGTGAGGGGAAGAAGAAGGGAAATGGACGCGCACAGTGCAAACGCCTCGGCCTCGCCGCTTTTAAAGGCCTACTTCCGAGTGGTTGACCCGTGGTCCCGAGCGATCCTGTCAAATCCCCCAATAGTCGCACACGGGATACGTGGCGAAAAAGGTGGCGCGAAAATCGAAAAGTCCTAATTATCTACTCCACTTACCGCAGAGCGCTCCGCCTAGCGCGCTTCCACCAAAATTTCGAATCCCGTGAAATCCGGGATCCTTAACAATCGATCACGCCAAACATTTCATGTCAGAGATATCACTCGACGGATCTCATTGTATAAACCAGTCGGCAATTTCTGAATCGATCAAGGCGACTGAAACGAAGCTGAAGTTCTAACAACTGGCCTCCACCTGGAGATAAAGACAAGTCAAAGCAAGAGCAAAACCAAGGTCAACTCCATCCTTCTTTTTCACTCAAACCTCGATCCATTCGGGGGCTAATAATGAGGACACAAACTTGGGGTAGGGTAATAGGCCTGACCTATACGTCCTACCTAAGGTCCTTGTCCTAAGAACAAACAAATTCAAGAATCAGAAGAAGGGATCCAGCAAAGGTGTCGAGTGAAGTCCACTCGACCTACCATTCACTCGGAGACCCCTCTTTGTCCAGGTCACTTGACCATAAAACCATTCGACATATAAGAAGACCTAAAGCCGCTCTACGCAGCAACGGCCGGGCATTTACTTATATATTTAATGATCATTTGTAGCACTTCAATACAGGCGTTACCTGTAATGCCACCTCTTTATGTACATTGAATCCTATGTAACGGAGGGGAGCTGGGGTCCTGGCGCACTCTATATAAGCCACCCCCCTCCTCTGGGACAAGGGTTCACACCCCCTGTAACACACACGCTTATAATCTAGTCGACCGCCTCCGGGCTCCGAGACGTAGGGCTATTACTTCCTCCGAGAAGGGCCTGAACTCGTAAAACTTGCGTGTACAACTCCTCCATAGCTAAGATCTTGCCTCTACATTCCTACGCCCCATTCTACTGTCAGACTCAGAACCACGACACATAGGGTCCTGCTACTCCCAGTTTTCCAGGCCAGGCCGTGATGTCTTCATGTCAAAACATGTTTCGGATGGCCCAAAGCCTGCTGAAAAACAAGAGCGGCTACTAGAATTGTGCCTCGTTCCTCGTACCCATGCTCTAGTTTGCCGAGAGCCATTGCACATTTTCCCACTATTAGCCCCATGAAGATCGGGGCCCCCACGGGATCGTCTTGCATGGGTTGTAGCAGCCCCGACAATGGGAAGTGATACGTCTCCAACATATTTATAATTCCTTATTGTTCCATGCTATTATAGTATCAATCTTGGATGTTTATATGCAATTGTATATCATTTTGTGGGACTAACCTATTAACCTAGTGCTAGTTGCTATTTTTTTCCTATTTTTGGTTTTCTAGGAAATCAGTACCAACCGAAGTCCAAACGCTACGAAACTTTTTGACGATTTTTTTTCTGGACAAGAGAGACCGTAGAAGCTTTGGGAGGAGACACGAAGGCAAACGAGGAGATGGCAAGGCAACCGGGAGAGCCTAGGGGGTAGGCGCACCCTGATGCCTTGTGGGCCCCTCATGGCTCCGTTTGACCTAATTCCACCTCTATAAATTTTCTAAAATCACGAAACCAACAGAGAGCCACCCAAAATACTTTTTCCGCCGCCGCAAGTTTCTGTTCTTCTGCGATCCCATCTGGAAGCCTTTTCTGGTACTCTAACAGAGGAGGAATCGACCACGGAAGGATTTTACATCAACCTTGCTTCCCTTTCAATGATGTGTCAGTAGTTTACTATAGACCTATGGGTCCAATCCAGTAACTAGATGGCTTCTTCTCTCTATTTGATCTTCAATACAATTATCTCCTTGATGTTCCTGCAGATCTATTTGATATAATCTTCTTTTGTGGTGTATGTTTTGGGATCTGATGAATTGTGGGTTTATGATCAGATTATTCATGAATATTAACTGAGTCTTCTTTGAATTCTTTTATTCATAGCTTTGTATTTCTTTCCGATATATCTGTTTGGTTTGGCCAACTAGATTGATTTATCTTACAATGGGAGAGGTGCTCTGTAATGGGTTAAATCTTATGGTGCTCTATATCCCAGTGATAGAAGGGGACAAGACATGTATTTGTATTGTTCCCATTAAGGGGAAAATGATGGGGTTTATTCATATTGATTGGATTTACTTTGTCTAAAAACTACTAGAGAAAACCTTATACACAGAATCTTAGCAGCAGCGTGGTTTAAAAACAAACGCTACTGCTAATTAGCAGTAGCGAGCTCCTGGAAATCGCGCTACTAACATCCCGATAGCAGTAGCGCCCTAGGTGAAACAAACGCTACTACTATAATTGCCACAGCGTTGCCTCCAGGCTAAATATAGTAGTAGCGCCCTTCTCCTGGATGCGCTACTGCTAAAGTACTCAGTAGCAGCGTTTTTTCTTCAAAACTCGCTGCTGCTAAGTATCACCGCAACTAATTAAGTTTAGTCCCATACTGCTAAGCGAACAAGGTGTTTACCACCTTAAATATGTTACTTCTCAAACTATCTCGAGCACTTGGTCTTCATTGAACTATATGTGTAGGATTTGTGGCTGCAATATGAATCTTCACCAGTGCCTATACATGTAATGTGAGGATTCATGTTGACTACTTAGATTCTACACAAAAAGATCAATGATGACCAATGTATATTTTTTGATGTTTTTACATGCTTAGACTTATAATGTTTTTCCAGGACAAAGCGCTACTGATATTGGGATAAACAAAAGAAATAACAGCTTCCTTTAGCAGTAGCGTTTTTCTCTAAAACGCGCCATAGCTAAATTAGCTATAGCGCGTTTCCTTAAGAGCACTACTGCTAGTTCGACTTAACCACCCGCGCGGGCTCAAAATTTTGCTAAGTTCTCCTTTTCTCCCCTGTTCCGCTACTCTCCTATCGCCGCCGCCCGAACCCGAGCCTGCCCTCAACGCTGATGCCCGAGGCCACCCTAAACCATGTCATCTTGCTTAAGGAGTTAATCCGTTTTTCATGAACTTAATACTCTAGATGCATGCTTGTAGGATCGAAAGTAGGTCTAGAAGGGGTGTGACTAGACTACTTGACCAAATAAAACTCTAATATTTTCCCAATTTTAGTTGTGGACAGATTTTAGCAATTAGCACAAGTCAAGCAATCAACCTACACATTCAATTCTAAGAGTGTAGTAGCGGAAAGTAAAACATTGCATATGAAGGTAGAGGGAAGGGTTTGGAGAGTTCCAACACAATGAAGACAAAGAGATTTTTGGCGTGGTTCCGATAGGTGGTGCTATCGTACATCCATGTTGATGGAGACTTCAACCCACGAAGGGTAACAGTTGCGCGAGTCCATGGAGGCCTCCACCCACGAAGGGTCCATGAAGAAGCAACCTTGTCTATCCCACTATGGCCATCGCCCACAAAGTACTTGCCTCACTCGGGTAGATATACACGAAGTAGGCAATCTCCTTGCCCTTACAAACTTCTTGGTTCAACTCCACAACTTGTTGGAGGCTCCCAAGCGACACCTAACCAATCTAGGAGACACCACTCTCCAAAAGGTAAAAATGTCGTGTTGATGATGAACTCCTTGGTCTTGTGCTTCAAATGATAGTCTCCCCAACAGTCAACTCTCTATTGCAGATTTGGATTTGGTGGAAAGATGATTTGAGTGGAAAGCAACTTGGGGAAGGCTAGAAATCAAGATTCTTGTGGTAGGGTTGGTATATCTTGATCTCAACACATGAGTAGGTGGTTCTCTCTTAGAAAATGTATGCTGGAAGTGTAGGCACGTTCTGATGGATCTCTCACAAATGGAGAAGGGGGTGGATGGGTATATATAGCATCCACACAAAATCCAACCGTTACACACATTTGACCCAACTCGATCAGACCGAATAGATGAACTCGGTGTGACCGATTTAGTTCAAAATGTGAACGTTAGGAATCTCGGCGGGACCGACTGGAACAACTCAGTGTGACCGATGTGCTAGGGCTTAGAGAAAACCTCATCTCGATGGCGCCGATTGCATCAACTTGGTGAGACCGAAGTGAAGCAATAGGGCAACAGAGAGTTGGTCAAGCCATCTCGGTGAGATGGATTGCTATTTCAGTGAGACCGAAATAATTGCAACAGGCAACAGCGAGTTGGCAGGGCCATCTCGGTGAGACCGAGATCCGTATCGGTGTGACCAAACTGCTAGGGTTTCTGGCTGTGGCTATGCCATATGAACTCGGTGGCGCCGGATATAAAGAATCGGTGGGGCTGAGTTGGAGTTTAGGATTTTTGACATATTTGGAATGAGAAATTGGTTGAAGGATTTGGAGCAATATCACTAAGCATTTGAGAAAGCAAGCCATTAAGCAACACCTCGTCCCTTTTAATAGTATTGGCTTTCCTATGGACTCAATGTGATCTTGGATCACTAAAAAAATGAAGAGTCTTGAGCTTTTGCCAATATGTGTCCTAAGCATTTTGAGGGATCCATATCTCTAGTCCATGCCATGCCATTCATTGAACTTTCTGAAATATTAAACTTGAATGGATATTAGTTCAATGAGCTATATGTTGTTATGAATTACCAAAACCACCTGGGGATTAGTTGCACTTTCAATCTCCCCCTTTTTGGTAATTGATGACAACATATAGATCAAAGCTTCGACAAATGATAATATAAAGGAAATACATCGTCGCTTTGAGAAGTATGTGATAAGCAAGAGCTCCCCCTAAATTTGTGCATTATTTAAAATTTGCATTTGAATGCAAATGCACAATCGATTAGGATCATGGGTCACTCTTCCATGTCACATACATCTTGGTGGAGCACACAAAATGATAAGAATTGAATAACATGCACTCTTCACCAAAGATAGAAGTGATTAATCATACACAAACATTCATCGAGATAAGCATGCAAGCACACATTAAGCATAGTATGATCAAACACATGATCACGTAAGGTATCTCATGAGCATAACACACAAGTAGCATCAAGTAGAAACAACCAACCAAACCAAAGTAGCAAGGCAAATGAAACCAACAAAAGCAAAAGACACTCTCTCTCGAAGCCTATGATCTATACACGTTCTTCCCCTTTGGCAACAAGTTACCAAAAAGTTTGAAAACGTGTAGTGCTATACGACACTCTAGGCATGATCTCTGGGAGCTCCTGAAGGGGTCTTCTGGCTTGTAGCTCCGGTGTGCGTATACGGTGTTGAGAGGAGTCCATCAGCAAATGCTTCAGCTAACGTCTATGGAGCTGGTGGAGTAGATATTGTAGGAGCAACTATGGTTGTGGTTGCAGGAGAAGAATGAGCAGGCCTCAAATCTGATTGGCTCAGTAGCCACAAGGTTGGGAGGCGAAGCTATAAGCCCCTATCTTTCTCTGTGTCCGATTAAAACTCTGTAACCACAAGTATTGCGTGAGTGTTAGCAATTATGAAATACTAAATGATAGTTGAGTATGTGGACTTGCTAGAAAGCTGTGACATAGACTCTTCCTAATGTTATGATAAATTTCAATTGCTTCAATGACTGAGATTATAGTTTGTTAGTTCTCAATAAAGTTTCTGATTCATACTTTGCATTGTGAATAGATTATTACTTGAGCATAAGAAATCATATGACATTATACATATATGTTGCTGTTATGAGAAGAATCATGATGCCCTCATGTCCGTATTTTATTTAATCGACACCTCTACCTCTAAACATGTGGACATATTTATCGTTATCGGCTTCCGCTTGAGGACAAGCGCGGTCTAAGCTTGGGGGAGTTGATATGTCCATTTTGCATCATGCTTTTATATCGATATTTATTGCATTATAGGCTGTTATTACACATTATGTCACAATACTTGTGCCTATTCTCTCTTAATTTACAAGGTTTAGATAAGGAGGGAGAATGCCGGCAGCTGGGATTCTAGGCTGGAAAAGGAGCAAATATTACAGACCTATTCTGCACAACTCCAAAAGTCCTGAAACTCCACGAAAGTTATTTTTGGAAATAATAAAAAATACTGGAAGAAGAATCAACGTCAGGGGGGGCTCCACCTGTCCACGAGGGTGGGGGCGCGCCCCCTGCCTCGTGGGCCCCCTGTTGGCCCTCCGTTGCCCATCTTCTGCTATATGAAGTCTTTCGTCCAAGAAAAATCATAGGTAAGCTTTGGGACAAGACTCGCCGCCACGAGGCGGTATCTTGGCGGAACCAATCTAGGGCTCGGCAGAGCTGTTCTGCTGGGACACTTCCCTCGGGAGGGAAATCATCGCCATTGTCATCACGAGCGCTCCTCTCATCGGGAGAGGGAAATCTCCATCAACATCTTCACCAGCACCATCTCCTCTCAAACCCTAGTTCATCTCTTGTATCCAATTCTTGTCTCCAAGTCTGGGATTGGTACCTGTAGGTTCCTAGTAGTGTTGATTACTCCTTGTAGTTGATGCTAGTTGGTTTATCGGTGGAAGATCATATGTTCAGATCCTTTATGCATATTAATACTCCTCTGATTATGAACATGAATATGCTTTGTGAGTAGTTACGTTTGTTCACGAGGACATGGGAGAAGTCTTGCAATTAGTAGTCATGTGAATTTGGTATTAGATTCGATATTTTGATGAGATGTATGTTGTCTATCCTCTAGTGGTGTTATGTGAGCGTCGACTACATGACACTTCACCATTATTTCGGCCTAGAGGAAGGCATTGGGAAGTAATAAGTAGATGATGGGTTGCTAGAGTGATGAAGCTTAAACCCTAGTTTATGTGTTGCTTCGTAAGGGGCTGATTTGGATCCATATGTTTCATGCTATGGTTAGGTTTACCTTAATACTTCTTTTGTAGTTGCGGATGCTTGCAATAGGGGTTAATCATAAGTGGGATGCTTGTCCAAGTAAGGACAGCACCCAAGCACCGGTCCACCCACATATCAAATTATCAAAGTACCGAACATGAATCATATGAACGTGATGAAAACTAGCTTGACGATAATACCCATGTGTCCTCAGGAGCACTTTTCTCTATATAAGAGTTTGTCCAGGCTTGTCCTTTGCTACAAAAAGGATTGGGCCACATTGCTGCACTTTATTTACTTTTGTTACTTGTTGCTTATTACCAATTATCTTATCACAAAACTATCTGTTACCTATTATTTCAGTGCTTGCAGCGAATACCTTGCTGAAAACCGCTTATCATTTCCTTCTGCTCCTCGTTGGGTTCGACACACTTACTTATCGAAAGGACTACGATAGATCCCCTATACTTGTGGGTCATCAAGACTCTTTTCTGCGCCGTTGCCGGGGAGTGAAGCGCCTTTGGTAGGTGGAATTTGGTAAGGAAAAAAATTTAATTTATATAGTGTTTTGAAATTTAGTGTAACTTATTACTATGGAAAGTAATCCTTTGAGGGGCTTGTTCGGGGTATCTTCACCCCGACTAGTAGAGCAAAGAGTTGCTCCTCAACCAACTGAACCTACTGAAGATGAAAATGTCTACTTTGAGATTCCTTCGGGTATGATAGAAAAACTGCTAGCTAATCCTTTTGCAGGAGACGGAACAAAGCATCCCGATGAGCACCTAATATATGTGGATGAAGTTTGTGGATTATTTAAGCTTGAAGGTGTGCCCGGTGATGTTATTAAGAAGAAGGTCTTCCCTTTATCTTTCAAGGGAGATGCATTGACATGGTATAGGTTATGTGATGATACGGGATCATGGAACTACAAACGATTGAAATTGGAATTTCATCAGAAGTTTTATCCTATGCATCTTGTTCATCGTGATCGCAATTATATATATAATTTTTGGCCTTGCGAAGGAGAAAGCATCGCTCAAGCTTGGGGGAGGCTTCAATCAATGTGATATTCATGCCCCAATCATGAGCTCTCAAGAGAAATAATTATTCAAAAAAAATTTGCTCGGCTCTCTGATAAGAATCGGACCATGCTCGATACTTCTTGTGTTGGCTCTTTTACAATGAAGACTATTGAATTCAAATGGGATTTATTGGAAAGAACTAAATGCAACTCTGAAGATTGGGACCTCGACGAAGGTAAGGAGTCAGGTATGACACCTAAGTTTGATTGTGTTAAATCTTTTATGGATACCGATGTTTTCCGTAAGTTTAGCACTAAATATGGACTTGACTCTGAGATAGTAGCTTCTTTCTGTGAATCTTTTGCTACTCCTGTTGATCTCCCTAAGGATAAATGGTTTAAATGATCCTCCCATAGAAGTAAAGGTAGCTGCACCTATTAAAGTTGAAGAAAAGACTATCACTTATAATGATCCTATTGTTCCTACTACTTATGTTGAAAAACCACCTTTCCCTGTTAGGATCAAAGATCATGCTAAAGCTTCAACTGTGGTTCGTAAAAGCAATATTAGAACCTATACACCTCCTGAGCAAGTTAAAGTTGAACCTAATATTGCTATTGTTAAAGATCTCTTGTCTGATAATATTGATGGGCTTGTTATTCATTTCTGTGATGAAATTGCTAGAATTGCCAAACCTTGTGCTAAAGATAAACATAGACCTGTGGTAGGCATGCCTGTTATTTCTATTGAAATAGGAGATCATTGTTATCATGACTTAAGTGATATGGGTGCTAGTGCTAGTGCAATACCTTTTGACTTATACAAAGAAATTATGCATGATATTGCACCTGCTGAGATAGAAGATATTGATGTCACAATTAAACTTGCCAATAGAGATACTATTTCACCAATGGGAATTGTAAGAGATGTTGAAGTCTTGTGTGGGAAAACTAAATATCCTGCTGATTTTCTTGTTCTTGGTTCCCCACAAGATAGCTTTTTTCCCATTATTTTTTGTAGACGCTTCTTGAACGCTGTTAATGCTAAGATAGACTGCAAAAAGGATGTTGTTACTATTGGTTTGGGTGATATGTCTCATAAGTTCAACTTTTCTAAATTTTGTAGACAACACCGTGAAGAGGAATTGCCTAGTAAAGATGAAATTATTGGTCTTGCTTCTATTGCCGTACCTCCTAGTGATCCTTTAGAACAATATTTGCTAGACCATGAAAAGGATATGTTTATGAATGAAAGAAGGGAAATAGATGAAGTATTCTTTAAATAGGAACCCATCCTGAAACACAATTTGCCTGTTGAAATCCTAGGGGATCCTCCTCCACCCAAGGGTGATCCCGTGTTTGAGCTTAAACCGTTACGATACTCTTAAATATGCTTATCTTGATGAAAAGAAGATATATCCTATTATTATTAGAGCTAACCTTTCAGAGCATGAAGAAGAGATTATTGAAAACTCTGAGGAAGCACCGTGCTGCCATTGGATATACTCTTGATGATCTTAAAGGCATTAGTCCCACACTATGTCAACACAAAATAAATTTGGAGAAAGAAGCCAAACCAGTTCAAGATCACCAACGACGGCTGAATCCTAAAATGAAAGAAGTGGTAAGAAAGGAAATACTAGAGCTCCTTGAGGCAGGTATAATTTATCCCGTTGCTGATAGTCAGTGGGTAAGTTTGGGTAAGTCCTGTCCATTGTGTCCCTAAGAAGGGAGGTATTACTGTCGTTCCTAATGATAAAGATGAATTGATTCCGCAAAGAATTATTACAGGTTATAGCATGTCAATTTCCGCAAATTAAATAAGGCTACTAAAAAGGATTATTACCCCTTACCTTTTATCGATCAAATGCTAGAAAGATTATCAAAACATACACATTTTTGCTTTCTTGATGGTTATTCTGGTTTCTCTCAAATACCTGTGTCAGCCGATGATCAATCAAAGACCACTTTTACTTGCCCTTTCGGTACTTTTTCTTATAGACGTATGTCTTTCAAAGATTCATGATGGCTAGATTCTCTGACTTTTGTGAAAAGATTTGTGAGGTTTTCATGGACGATTTCTCCGTTTATGGATGGACGATTTCTCCGTTTATGGATCCTCTTTTGATGATTGCTTGAGCAACCTTGATCGAGTTTTGCAGAGATGTGAAGAAACTAATCTTGTCTTGAATTGGGAAAAGTGCCACTTTATGGTCAATGAAGGTATTGTCTTGGGGCATAAAGTTTCTGAAAGAGGTATTGCAGTTGATAAAGCTAAAGTTGATGCTATTGAAAATATGCCATGTCCCAAGGACATCAAAGGTATAAGAAGTTTCCTTGGTCATGACATGTTTTATAGGAGGTTCATTAAGTACTTCTCAAAAATTTCTCGGCCTCTCACTAATTTATTACAAAAAGATATACCATTTGTCTTTGATGATGATTGTATAGAAGCATTTGAAATACTTAAGAAAGCATTGATCTCTGCACCTATTGTCCAGCCACCTGATTGGAATTTACATTTTGAAATTATGTGTGATGCTAGTGATTATGCTGAAGGTGCTGTTCCAGGGCAAAGAGTTGATAAGAAATTAAATGTTATTCAATATGCTAGTAAAACTCTAGACAATCCTCAGAGAAATTATGCTACCACTGAAAAAGAATTCTTAGCAGTTGTATTTGCTTGTGATAAGTTCAGACCTTATATTGTTGATTCTAAAGTAACTATTCACAATGATCATGCTGCTTTTAAATATCTTATGGAAAAGAAAGAGGCTAAACCCAGACTTATTAGACGGGTTCTCTTGCTACAGGAATTTGACCTGCATATTATTGATAGAAAGGGAGCTGAGAACCCCGTTGCAGACAACTTGTCTAGGTTAGAGAATGTTCTTGATGACCCACTACCTATTGATGATAGCTTTCCTGATGAACAATTAAATGTCATAAATCCTTCTCGCACTACTCCATTGTATGCTGATTAAGCTAATTACATCGTTGCTAAATTCATACCACCTAGTTTCACATACCAGCAAAAGAAAATGTTTTTCTATGATTTGAGACATTACTTCTGGGATGACCCACATCTTTATAAAGAAGGAGTAGATGACGTTGTGTACCTGAGCATGAACGGGAACAGATCGTACGCAAGTGTCACCCTGAGGCTTATGGAGGACACCATGCTGGAGATAGAACTGCACATAAGGTATTGCAATCCGGTTTTTATTGGCCTACTCTCTTGAAGGATGCTCGTAAGTTTGTCCTATCTTGTGATGAATGTCAAAGAATTGGTAATATTAGTAGACGTCAAGAAATGCCTATGAACTATTCACTTGTCATTGAACCATTTGATGTTTGAGGCTTTGATTATATGAGACCTTTTCCTGCCTCTAACAGGTATAGACATATTTTAGTTGCTATTGATTACGTTACTAAGTGGGTAGAAGCTATTCCAACTAGCTTAAAGAAGTTATTTTTCCAAGGTTTGGAGTCCTTAGATATTTAATGACTCATGGTGGTTCACATTTCATTAATGGTGCTTTCCGTAAAATGCTTGCTAAGTATGATGTTAATCATAGAATTGCATCTCCTTATCACCCATAGTCTAGTGGTCAAATAGAATTGAGTAATAGAGAACTCAAATTAATTTTGCAAAAGACTGTTAATAGATCTAGATAGAATTGGTCCAAGAAACTTGATGATGCATTATGGGCCTATAGAACTGCATATAAAAATCCTATGGGTATGTCTCCATATAAAATGGTTTATGGGAAGCATGTCACTTACCTCTCGAACTAGAACATAAGGCTTATTGGGCTATTAAAGAGCTCAATTATGATTTCAAACTTTCCAGTGAGAAGAGGTTGTTCGACATTAGCTCACTTGATAAATGGAGAACCCAAGCCTATGAAAATGCCAAGTTGTTTAAAGAAAAAGTTAAAAGATGGCATGACAAAGGATACAAAAGCGTGAGTTTAATGTAGGTGATTAAGTATTGTTATATAACTCTCGTTTAAGATTTTTTTGCAGGAAAACTTCTCTCTAAATGGGAAGGCCCTTACGTTATCGAGGAGGTCTATCGTTCCGGTGCCATAAAAATCAACAACTTCAAAGGCACAAATCCGAAGGTGGTGAACAGCCAAAGAATCAAACATTATATCTCAGGTAATCCTATAAATGTTGAAACCAATGTTATTGAAACCGTAACCCCGGAGGAATACATAAGGCACACTTTCCGGAACGTTTCAGACTCCGAAAAGGAATAGGTATGTGATACGGTAAGTAAACCGACTCCAAAACAGTTCTAAAGGCATTTTTTCTCTGTTTTGGAATATTTAGAAAAATAGAAAAATAACAAGCAGTCCGGGAAGGACACGAGGGCTCCACAAGGGTGGAGGGCGTGCCCTACCCCCCTGGGCGCGCCCCTGCCTCGTGGGCACCTCATGTGCTCTCCGGACTCTATTTTCTTGCACGATACGTATTTTGGTCGTTAAAAATTCATTATATAATCTCCCGAAGATTTTGACTCTTGTATCACGCAAATATTCCTTGTTCTTGTTTCGAGTTGTTGCTGCTGCTGCAGATTAGAGCAAAATGTCTTCTCAAGAGTCAGTCGGGGAGAGCCGGGTGTCTCATCCGGCATCGGGACCAAGGACAAACAGCGTTGCTGACCACTTTGGGCCAGCAACGGAGGAAGAGATGGAGGCTGATTTGATGAGGATAGACACCATGGAGGAGGATCAAGAAGTCACTTCTCGCTTCCGAGCTGGATTCACGATGGGGGAACTACAGAGCTCGGCTATTCCAAACTCAGTTATCCCTTCCAATGTTAGATTTCTTTCTTATGAAAATATGAAGAAGAGTGTCACTTGTTCTCCCACAGCTATGCAACACCCTTAGGTGCAAGGAGCTTTAGCCGTTACAGGGAAGCTTCGTAAGGAGATAATGGATCTCAAGCAGCAACTCAATAAGCTCGAGGAAGAGAATCGAATCCTGAGGGGCATTATCGCCAAGAATATCACATCACCATCCCCGAAGAAGGAGACGTAATCACATGGGTATGGGCAATCCCCTTGGCAACTGCCAAGCTTGGGAGAGGTGCCCCGGTATTGTATCACCATCACACTCCTATCTTTAACATTTTTCTTTGTTCGATCCAATTAGTAGTATCTTGATCTAGTGGAATAATGTTTTGGTATGATCTAGTTTTGAGTTTTGCTTTATGATCTCTCTATGTAATCGAGTCCGTGAGCTATATAATAAAGATTAGTGTTGAGTCAAGGGCTTGATTATCTTACTATGATCTTGAGTGAATAAAATAAAAGAGAAAAGAATAAAAAGAAATAAAGAGATCATATTAATCTTATTGAGAGTAATGACTTCACATAGAAAGAGTATGATGATTAAAAATTGTTGGGAGTTGGCAAACATAGCTTTGGTCATCGTTGCAATTAATAGGAAGTAATAAAGAAAGAGAGGTTTCACATATAAATACACTATCTTGGACATCTTTTATGATTGGGAGCACTCATTAAAATATGACATGCTAAAGAGTTGATGTTGGACAAGGAAGACAACGTAATGGGTTATGTTTTCTTATATCGATAAAGTATATTGTCATGGATCATCCAACATGTTGAGCTTGCCTTTCCCCCTCATGCTAGCCAAACGCTTTGCACCAAGTAGAGATACTACTTGTGCTTCCAAAAACCCTTAAACCAGTTTTGCCATGAGAGTCCACCATATCTACCTATGGATTAGGTAAGATCCTTCAAGTAAGTTGTCATCGGTGCAAGCAATAAAAATTGCTCTCTAAATATGTATAATTGATTGGTGTGGAGGAAATAAGCTTTATACGATCTTGTGATGTGGAAGAAATAAAAGCGACGGACTGCATAATAAAGGTTCATATCACAAGTGGCAATATAAAATGACATTCTTTCGCATTAAGATTTTGCGCATCCAACCCTGAAAGCGCATGGAAACCTCTGCTTCCCTCTGCGAAGGGCCTATCTTTTATTATTATCTTTTACCTTATGCAAGAGTCATGGTGATCTTCACATTTCCTTTTTACCTTTTTTCCTTTGGCAAGCACAGGATGTTGGAAAGATTCTGATATATATATCTAATTGGATATGGGTTAGCATGAATTATTATTGTTGACATTACCCTTGAGGTAAAAGGTTGGTAGGCGAAACTATAAGCCCCTATCTTTCTCCGTGTCCGATTAAAACTCCGTAACCACAAGTATTGCGTGACTCTTAGCAATTCTGAAAGACTAAATGATAGTTGAGTATGTGGACTTGCTAGAAAGCTCTAACATAGACTCTTTCTGATGTTATGACAAATTGCAATTGCTTTAATGACTGAGATTATAGTTTGTTAGTTATCAATAAAGTTTTTGATTCATACTTTGCATTGTGAATAGATTATTACTTGAGCATAAGAAATCATATGACATTATCCATATATGTTGCTGTTATGAGAAGAATCTTGATCCCCACATGTCCATATTTATTTTATAGACACCTCTACCTCTAAACATGTGGACATATTTATCGTTATCGGCTTCCGCTTGAGGACAAGCGAGGTCTAATCTTGGGGGAGTTGATACGTCCATTTTGCATCATGCTTTTATATCGATATTTATTGCATTATGGGCGTTATTACACATTATGTCACTGTCATTATGCCTATTATCTCTTAATTTACAAGGTTTACATAAGGAGGGAGAATGCCGGCAGCTGGGATTCTGGGCTGGAAAAGGAGCAAATATTAGAGACCTATTATGCACAACTCCAAAAGTCCTGAAACTCCATGAAAGTTATTTTGGAAATAATAAAAATCTGGAAGAAGAATCAGCGTCGGGGGCTCCACCTGTCCACGAGGGTGGGGGCGCGCCCCCTGCCTCGTGGGCCTCCTGTTGGCCCTCCGGTGCCCATCTTCTGCTATATGAAGTCTTTCGTCCGAACAAAAATCGTAGGTAAGCTTTCAGGACAAGACTCCGCCGCCACGAGGCGGTATCTTGGCGGAACCAATCTAGGGCTCCGGCAGAGCTGTTCTGCCGGGGACACTTCCCTCCGGGAGGGGGAAATCATCGCCATCATCATCACCAACGCTCCTCTCATCGGGAGAGGGAAATCTCCATCAACATCTTCACCAGCACCATCTCCTCTCAAACCCTAGTTCATCTCTTGTATCCAATTCTTGTCTCCAAGTCTGGGATTGGTACCTGTAGGTTGCTAGTAGTGTTGATTACTCCTTGTAGTTGATGCTAGTTGGTTTATCTGGTGGAAGATCATATGTTCAGATCCTTTATGCATATTAATACTCCTCTGATTATGAACATGAATATGCTTTGTGAGTAGTTACGTTTGTTCCTAAGGACATGGGAGAAGTCTTGCAATTAGTAGTCATGTGAATTTGGTATTCGTTCGATATTTTGATGAGATGTATGTTGTCTATCCTCTAGTGGTGTTATGTGAACGTCGACTACATGACACTTCACCATTATTTCGGCCTAGAGGAAGGCATTGGGAAGTAATAAGTAGATGATGGGTTGCTAGAGTGACAGAAGCTTAAACCCTAGTTTATGTGTTTGCCGTAAGGGCTGATTTGGATCCATATGTTTCATGCTATGGTTAGGTTTACCTTAATACTTCTTTTGTAGTTGCGGATGCTTGCAATAGGGGTTAATCATAAGTGGGATGCTTGTCCAAGTAAGGACAGCAACCAAGCACCGGTCCACCCACATATCAAATTATCAAAGTACCGAACGTGAATCATATGAACGTGATGAAAACTAGCTTGACGATAATACCCATGTGTCCTCAGGAGCACTTTTCTCTATATAAGAGTTTGTCCAGGCTTGTCCTTTGCTACAAAAAGGATTGGGCCACATTGCTGCACTTTATTTACTTTTGTTACTTGTTGCTTATTACCAATTATCTTATCACAAAACTATATGTTACCTATTATTTCAGTGCTTGCAGCGAATACCTTGCTGAAAACCGCTTATCATTTCCTTCTGCTCCTCGTTGGGTTCGACACACTTACTTATCGAAAGGACTACGATAGATCCCCTATACTTGTGGGTCATCAAGACTCTTTTCTGGCGCCGTTGCCGGGGAGTGAAGCGCCTTTGGTAGGTGGAATTTGGTAAGGAAAAAAATTTAATTTATATAGTGTTTTGAAATTTAGTGTAACTTATTACTATGGAAAGTAATCCTTTGAGGGGCTTGTTCGGGGTATCTTCACCCCGACTAGTAGAGCAAAGAGTTGCTCCTCAACCAACTGAACCTACTGAAGATGAAAATGTCTACTTTGAGATTCCTTCGGGTATGATAGAAAAACTGCTAGCTAATCCTTTTGCAGGAGACGGAACAAAGCATCCCGATGAGCACCTAATATATGTGGATGAAGTTTGTGGATTATTTAAGCTTGAAGGTGTGCCCGGCGATGTTATTAAGAAGAAGGTATTCCCTTTATCTTTCAAGGGAGATGCCTTGACATGGTATAGGTTATGTGATGATACGGGATCATGGAACTACAAACGATTGAAATTGGAATTTCATCAGAAGTTTTATCCTATGCATCTTGTTCATCGTGATCGCAATTATATATATAATTTTTGGCCTTGCGAAGGAGAAAGCATCGCTCAAGCTTGGGGGAGGCTTCAATCAATGTGATATTCATGCCCCAATCATGAGCTCTCAAGAGAAATAATTATTCAAAAAAAATTTGCTCGGCTCTCTGATAAGAATCGGACCATGCTCGATACTTCTTGTGTTGGCTCTTTTACAATGAAGACTATTGAATTCAAATGGGATTTATTGGAAAGAATTAAATGCAACTCTGAAGATTGGGACCTCGACGAAGGTAAGGAGTCAGGTATGACACCTAAGTTTGATTGTGTTAAATCTTTTATGGATACCGATGTTTTTCGTAAGTTTAGCACTAAATATGGACTTGACTCTGAGATAGTAGCTTCTTTCTGTGAATCTTTTGCTACTCCTGTTGATCTCCCTAAGGATAAATGGTTTAAATGATCCTCCCATAGAAGTAAAGGTAGCTGCACCTATTAAAGTTGAAGAAAAGACTATCACTTATAATGATCCTATTGTTCCTACTACTTATGTTGAAAAACCACCTTTCCCTGTTAGGATCAAAGATCATGCTAAAGCTTCAATCGTGGTTCGTAAAAGCAATATTAGAACCTATACACCTCTGAGCAAGTTAAAGTTGAACCTAATATTGCTATTGTTAAAGATCTCTTGTCTGATAATATTGATGGGCTTGTTATTCATTTCTGTGATGAAATTGCTAGAATTGCCAAACCTTGTGCTAAAGATAAACATAGACCTGTGGTAGGCATGCCTGTTATTTCTATTGAAATAGGAGATCATTGTTATCATGACTTAAGTGATATGGGTGCTAGTGCTAGTGCAATACCTTTTGACTTATACAAAGAAATTATGCATGATATTGCACCTGCTGAGATAGAAGATATTGATGTCACAATTAAACTTGCCAATAGAGATACTATTTCACCAATGGGAATTGTAAGAGATGTTGAAGTCTTGTGTGGGAAAACTAAATATCCTGCTGATTTTCTTGTTCTCGGTTCCCCACAAGATAGCTTTTTTCCCATTATTTTTTGTAGACGCTTCTTGAACGCTGTTAATGCTAAGATAGAGTGCAAAAAGGATGTTGTTACTATTGGTTTGGGTGATATGTCTCATGAGTTCAACTTTTCTAAATTTTGTAGACAACACCGTGAAGAGGAATTGCCTAGTAAAGATGAAATTATTGGTCTTGCTTCTATTGCCGTACCTCCTAGTGATCCTTTAGAACAATATTTGCTAGACCATGAAAAGGATATGTTTATGAATGAAAGAAGGGAAATAGATGAAGTATTCTTTAAATAGGAACCCATCCTGAAACACAATTTGCCTGTTGAAATCCTAGGGGATCCTCCTCCACCCAAGGGTGATCCCGTGTTTGAGCTTAAACCGTTACCTGATACTCTTAAATATGCTTATCTTGATGAAAAGAAGATATATCCTATTATTATTAGAGCTAACCTTTCAGAGCATGAAGAAGAGAGATTATTGAAAACTCTGAGGAAGCACCGTGCTGCCATTGGATATACTCTTGATGATCTTAAAGGCATTAGTCCCACACTATGTCAACACAAAATAAATTTGGAGAAAGAAGCCAAACCAATTCAAGATCACCAACGACGGCTGAATCCTAAAATGAAAGAAGTGGTAAGAAAGGAAATACTAAAGCTCCTTGAGGCAGGTATAATTTATCCCGTTGCTGATAGTCAGTGGGTAAGTCATGTCCATTGTGTCCCTAAGAAGGGAGGTATTACTGTCGTTCCTAATGATAAAGATGAATTGATTCCGCAAAGAATTATTACAGGTTATAGGATGTCAATTTCCGCAAATTAAATAAGGCTACTAAAAAGGAGTATTACCCCTTACCTTTTATCGATCAAATGCTAGAAAGATTATCAAAACATACACATTTTTGCTTTCTTGATGGTTATTCTGGTTTCTCTCAAATACCTGTGTCAGCCGATGATCAATCAAAGACCACTTTTACTTGCCCTTTCGGTACTTTTGCTTATAGACGTATGCCTTTCAAAGAATCATGATGGCTAGATTCTCTGACTTTTGTGAAAAGATTTGTGAGGTTTTCATGGACGATTTCTCCGTTTATGGATGGACGATTTCTCCGTTTATGGATCCTCTTTTGATGATTGCTTGAGAAACCTTGATCGAGTTTTGCAGAGATGTGAAGAAACTAATCTTGTCTTGAATTGGGAAAAGTGCCACTTTATGGTCAATGAAGGTATTGTCTTGGGGCATAAAGTTTCTGAAAGAGGTATTGCAGCTGATAAAGCTAAAGTTGATGCTATTGAAAATATTCCATGTCCCAAGGACATCAAAGGTATAAGAAGTTTCCTTGGTGATGCCGTGTTTTATAGGAGGTTCATTAAGTACTTCTCAAAAATTTCTCGGCCTCTCACTAATTTATTACAAAAAGATATACCATTTGTCTTTGATGATGATTGTGTAGAAGCATTTGAAATACTTAAGAAAGCATTGATCTCTGCACCTATTGTCCAGCCACCTAATTGGAATTTATATTTTGAAATTATGTGTGATGCTAGTGATTATGCTGTAGGTGCTGTTCCAGGGCAAAGAGTTGATAAGAAATTAAATGTTATTCAATATGCTAGTAAAACTCTAGACAATGCTTAGAGAAATTATGCTACCACTGAAAAAGAATTCTTAGCAGTTGTATTTGCTTGTGATAAGTTCAGACCTTAAATTGTTGATTCTAAAGTAACTATTCACAATGATCATGCTGCTATTAAATATCTTATGGAAAATAAAGAGGCTAAACCTAGACTTATTAGATGGGTTCTCTTGCTGCAGGAATTTGACCTGCATATTATTGATAGAAAGGGAGCTGAGAACCCCGTTGCAGACAACTTGTCTAGGTTAGAGAATGTTCTTGATGACCCACTACCTATTGATGATAGGTTTCCTGATGAACAATTAAATGTCATAAATCCTTCTCGCACTACTCCATGGTATGCTGATTAAGCTAATTACATCGTTGCTAAATTCATACCACCTAGTTTCACATACCAGCAAAAGAAAAAGTTTTTCTATGATTTGAGAAATTACTTCTGGGATGACCCACATCTTTATAAAGAAGGAGTAGATGATGTTGTGTACCTGAGCATGAACGGGAACAGATCGTACGCAAGTGTCACCCCGAGGCTTATGGAGGACACCATGCTGGAGATAGAACTGCACATAAGGTATTGCAATCCGGTTTTTATTGGCCTACTCTCTTCAAGGATGGTCGTAAGTTTGTCCTATCTTGTGATGAATGTCAAAGAATTGGTAATATTAGTAGACGTCAAGAAATGCCTATGAACTATTCACTTGTCATTGAACCATTTGATGTTTGGGGCTTTGATTATATGAGACCTTTTCCTGCCTCTAACAGGTATAGACATATTTTAGTTGTTGTTGATTACGTTACGAAGTGGGTAGAAGCTATTCCAACTAGTAGTGCTGATCATAACACTTCTATTAATATGCTTAAAGAAGTTATTTTCCCAAGGTTTAGAGTCCCTAGATATTTAAGGACTCATGGTGGTTCACATTTCATTCATGGTGCTTTCCGTAAAATGCTTGCTAAGTATGATGTTAATCATAGAATTGCACCTCCTTATCACCCATAGTCTAGTGGTCAAATAGAATTGAGTAATAGAGAACTCAAATTAATTTTGCAAAAGACTGTTAATAGATCTAGATAGAATTGGTCCAAGAAACTTGATGATGCATTATGGGCCTATAGAACTGCATATAAAAATCCTATGGGTATGTCTCCATATAAAATGGTTTATGGAAAGCATGTCACTTACCTCTCGAACTAGAACATAAGGCTTATTGGGCTATTAAAGAGCTCAATTATGATTTCAAACTTTCCGGTGAGAAGAGGTTGTTCGACATTAGCTCACTTGATAAATGGAGAACCCAAGCCTATGAAAATGCCAAGTTGTTTAAAGAAAAGGTTAAAAGATGGCATGACAAAGGATACAAAAGCGTGAGTTTAATGTAGGTGATTACGTATTGTTATATAACTCTCGTTTAAGATTTTTTTGCAGGAAAACTTCTCTCTAAATGGGAAGGCCCTTACGTTATCGAGGAGGTCTATCGTTCCGGTGCCATAAAAATCAACAACTTCAAAGGCACAAATCCGAAGGTGGTGAACAGTCAAAGAATCAAACATTATATCTCAGGTAATCCTATAAATGTTGAAACCAATGTTATTGAAACCGTAACCCCAGAGGAATACATAAGGCACACTTTCCGGAACGTTTCAGACTCCGAAAAGGAATAGGTATGTGATACGGTAAGTAAACCGACTCCAAAACAGTTCTAAAGGCATTTTTTCTCTGTTTTGGAATATTTAGAAAAATATTAAAATAACAAGCAGTCCGGGAAGGACACGAGGGCTCCACGAGGGTGGAGGGCGTGCCCTACCCCCTGGGTGCGCCCCCTGCCTCGTGGGCACCTCATGTGCTCTCCGGACTCTGTTTTCCTGCACGATACATATTTTGGTTGGTAAAAAATTCATTATATAATCTCCCGAAGATTTTGACTCCCGTATCACGCAAATATTATTTGTTCTTGTTTCGAGTTGTTGCTGCTGCTGCAGATTAGAGCAAAATGTCTTCTCAAGAGTCAGTCGGGGAGAGCCGGGTGTCTCATCCGGCATCGGGACCAAGGACAAACAGCGATGCTGACTACTTTGGGCCAGCAACGGAGGAAGAGATGGATGCTGATTTGATGAGGATAGACACCATGGAGGAGGATCAAGAAGTCACTTCTCGCTTCCGAGCTGGATTCACGATGGGGGAACTACAGAGCTCGGCTATTCCAAACTCGTTATCCTTCCAATGTTAGATTTCTTTCTTATGAAAATATGAAGAAGAGTGTCACTTGTTCTCCCACAGCTATGCAACACCCTTAGGTGCAAGGAGCTTTAGCCGTTACAGGGAAGCTTCGTAAGGAGATAATGGATCTCAAGCAGCAACTCAATAAGCTCAAGGAAGAGAATCGAATCCTGAGGGGCATTATCGCCAAGAATATCACATCACCATCCCCGAAGAAGGAGACGTAATCACATGGGTATGGGCACTCCCCTTGGCAACTGCCAAGCTTGGGAGAGGTGCCCCGGTATCGTATCACCATCACACTCCTATCTTTAACATTTTTCTTAGTTCGATCCAATTAGTAGTATCTTGATCTAGTGGAATAATGTTTTGGTATGATCTAGTTTTAAGTTTTGCTTTATGATCTCTCTATGTAATCGAGTCCTTGAGCTATATAATAAAGATTAGTGTTGAGTCAAGGGCTTGATTATCTTACTATGATCTTGAGTGAATAAAATAAAAGAGAAAAGAATAAAAAGAAATAAAGAGATCATATTAATCTTATTGAGAGTAATGACTTCACATAGAAAGAGTATGATGATTAAAAATTGTTGGGAGTTGGCAAACATAGCTTTGGTCATCGTTGCAATTAATAGGAAGTAATAAAGAAAGAGAGGTTTCACATATAAATACACTATCTTGGACATCTTTTATGATTGGGAGCACTCATTAAAATATGACATGCTAAAGAGTTGATGTTGGACAAGGAAGACAACGTAATGGGTTATGTTTTCTTATATCGATAAAGTATATTGTCATGGATCATCCAACATGTTGAGCTTGCCTTTCCCCCTCATGCTAGCCAAACGCTTTGCACCAAGTAGAGATACTACTTGTGCTTCCAAAAACCCTTAAACCAGTTTTGCCATGAGAGTCCACCATATCTACCTGTGGATTGGGTAAGATCCTTCAAGTAAGTTGTCATCGGTGCAAGCAATAAAAATTGCTCTCTAAATATGTATAATTGATTGGTGTGGAGGAAATAAGCTTTATACGATCTTGTGATGTGGAAGAAATAAAAGCGACAGACTGCATAATAAAGGTTCATATCACAAGTGGCAATATAAAATGACATTCTTTCGCATTAAGATTTTGCGCATCCAACCCTGAAAGCGCATGGCAACCTCTGCTTCCCTCTGCGAAGGGCCTATTTTTTATTATTATCTTTTACCTTATGCAAGAGTCATGGTGATCTTGATATTTCCTTTTTACCTTTTATCCTTTGACATTACCCTTGAGGTAAAAGGTTGGTAGGCGAAACTATAAGCCCCTATCTTTCTCCGTGTCCGATTAAAACTCCGTAACCACAAGTATTGCGTGACTCTTAGCAATTCTGAAAGACTAAATGATAGTTGAGTATGTGGACTTGCTAGAAAGCTCTAACATAGACTCTTTCTGATGTTATGACAAACTGCAATTGCTTTAATGACTGAGATTATAGTTTGTTAGTTATCAATAAAGTTTTTGATTCATACTTTGCATTGTGAATAGATTATTACTTGAGCATAAGAAATCATATGACATTATCCATATATGTTGTTGTTATGAGAAGAATCTTGATCCCCACATGTCCATATTTATTTTATAGACACCTCTACCTCTAAACATGTGGACATATTTATCGTTATCGGCTTCCGCTTGAGGACAAGCGAGGTCTAATCTCGGGGGAGTTGATACGTCCATTTTGCATCATGCTTTTATATCGATATTTATTGCATTATGGGCCGTTATTACACATTATGTCACAATACGTATGCCTATTATCTCTTACTTTACAAGGTTTACATAAGGAGGGAGAATGCCGGCAGCTGGGATTCTGGGCTGGAAAAGGAGCAAATATTAGAGACCTATTCTGCACAACTCCAAAAGTCCTGAAACTCCACGAAAGTTATTTTTGGAAATAATAAAAAATACTGGAAGAAGAATCAACGTCAGGGGGGCTCCACTTGTCCACGAGGGTGGGGGCGCGCCCCCTGCCTCGTGGGCCTCCTGTTGGCCCTCCGGTGCCCATCTTCTGCTATATGAAGTCTTTCGTCCGAAGAAAAATCATAGGTAAGCTTTCAGGACAAGACTCCGCCGCCACGAGGCGGTATCTTGGCGGAACCAATCTAGGGCTCCGGCAGAGCTGTTCTGCCGGGGACACTTCCCTCCGGGAGGGGGAAATCATCGCCATCGTCATCACCAACGCTCCTCTCATCGGGAGAGGGAAATCTCCATCAACATCTTCACCAGCACCATCTCCTCTCAAACCCTAGTTCATCTCTTGTATCCAATTCTTGTCTCCAAGTCTGGGATTGGTACCTGTAGGTTGCTAGTAGTGTTGATTACTCCTTGTAGTTGATGCTAGTTGGTTTATCTGGTGGAGGATCATATGTTCAGATTCTTTATGCATATTAATACTCCTCTGATTATGAACATGAATATGCTTTGTGAGTAGTTACGTTTGTTCCTGAGGACATGGGAGAAGTCTTGCAATTAGTAGTCATGTGAATTTGGTATTTGTTCGATATTTTGATGAGATGTATGTTGTCTATCCTCTAGTGGTGTTATGTGAACGTCGACTACATGACACTTCACCATTATTTCGGCCTAGAGGAAGGCATTGGGAAGTAATAAGTAGATGATGTGTTGCTAGAGTGACAGAAGCTTAAACCCTAGTTTATGTGTTGCTTCGTAAGGGGCTGATTTGGATCCATATGTTTCATGCTATGGTTAGGTTTACCTTAATACTTCTTTTGTAGTTGCGGATTCTTTCAATAGGGGTTAATCATAAGTGGGATGCTTGTCCAAGTAAGGATAGAACCCAAGCACCGGTCCACCAACATATCAAATTATCAAAGTACCGAACGCGAATCATATGAACGTGATGAAAACTAGCTTGACGACAATTCCCATGTGTCCTCGGGAGCGCTTTTCTCTATATAAGAGTTTGTCCGGGCTTGTCCTTTGATACAAAAAGGATTGGGCCACCTTGCTGCAATTTATTTACTTTTGTTACTTGTTGCTCGTTACCAATTATCTTATCACAAAACTACCTGTTACCTATTATTTCAGTGCTTGCAGAGAATACCTTGCTGAAAACCGCTTATCATTTCCTTCTGCTCCTCGTTGGGTTCGACACTCTTACTTATCGAAAGGACTACGATAGATCCCCTATACTTGTGGGTCATCAAGCACTTGTTGCCTTTGCTGCTTTTGTAGCCTTTGCTTTCTCAATCTTCTCCTAGGCCTCAACAGATGTAGGATGTGATGCATCCATGACAACTTCATTGTCCTCAAAATCTGGCCTAAGAGGTAGATGCTCTTTGTCAATTAGATATGTTCCAGTTCCAACCTTGGAGTTGGTCAACATCTGTATATGTGGAGCATATCCACATGACCTCTTTTGGTCATCTGCTATCCTCTTGACTGTCTCAACTATAAAGCTCATGACCTTGAACTTTTGGGGAACGTTAAACAGGTGTAGCAAGTTCATGGAATGGCCTCGTATCATCCTGTGATCTCTAGACTTAGGCAAGAGGGTATGCCTTAGTATGATGTTTATGGTGGTCAGTCCAGCAAGCAGATAGTAGAATGATCCAAATTTGTGAGTCTCTAGAGCTGCACCAAGAATAGGCTTATACATGTGAGCCATGGAGTTGTGATCCTTCTTGGGTTTGTGTCATGGGTGGACACAATCACATATGGGGCCATGAGCCACTTGTGCTTCTCAAGGGGGAAGGTCACGTTGCGCAAAGAGTGGAGGCAATGAGACAGCTCAATGGCGATGACACTGGTGATTTTTACCCAGGTTTGAGCCACCGTGAGGCGTAAAATCCTACTCCTGCTTTGGTGGATTGAGTGGAAGAACACAATGACACATAGCGCTCGAGCCCGGCAAGGTTTCCTCGGGGGAGGAGCAGCTACGCGCGCACAAGTGTGAAGGGGTCCGAATCCCTCTATGGTTTGCCATGGCCCTCCTTTTATAGCTCAAGGGGTAACCACAGTGGCAAAACAGTCTTTGTCTAATGATTAGATAGCTAACAGTGCTATCATACCTAACTCTAGCAGTTAGGACAAAGTACATTAAATGCACTGCTAGGTGTCATGAGGAGGGTGAAGCCCGTCAAGCCTGCTGTGCCGCTTAATCGTCTCCTGCTTATCTGCTTGATGCGCCTCAGGACGGGTGTCACACGAGGGTAGTCTGTCTTCTAATGGGCTGCCACGTGTTTAGGGGAAGCCTCTTAATCACTTGGGGGCTCGACACTGCATTGATAAGTGATTTATATCGCTGCGAGGTGGAGCGGTGGAGCTTTGTGATAGGTCTCCAACGTATCTATAATTTATGAAGTATTCATGTTGTTATTTTATCAATCTTGGATGTTTTACAATCATTTATAGCAACTTTATATCATTTTTTGGGACTAACCTATTGACCCAGTGCCCAGTGCCAGTTGCTGTTTTTTGCTTGTTTTTTACATCGTAGGAAATCAATATCAAACGGAGTCCAAAAGCAACGAAACTCCACAGGGATTTTTTATGGGCCAGAAGATATCCATTGGGTCAGAGCAGCACCTGGAGGGTGCCCCAAGGGGGGCACAACCCACCAGGGCACGCCAGGCCCCCCTGGCACGCCCAGGTGGGTTGTGCCCACCTCAGTGGCCTCCCGCACCCCCTCTTTGCACTATAAATTCCCAAATATTCCGAAACCCATCGGGGTTAACCTAGATCAGAAGTTCCACTACCGCATGCCTCTATAGCCATCGAAAACCAATCTAGACCCGTTCTGGCACCCTGCCGGAGGGGGGAATCATCTCCGGTGGCCTTCTTCATCATCCTGGCAGCCACCACAATGAGGAGGGAGTAGTCCACCCTCGGGGCTGAGGGTTTGTACCAGTAGCTATGTGTTTTATCTCTCTCTCTCATGATCTAGATCATGGGCTTTGTTAATATAGATGGATCATATGATGTTTCTCCCCTCTATACTCTTGTTATGATGAATTGAATCTTTACCCTTTGAAGTTTTGTCTTGTCGGATTGAATATTCAGAGATGAGAACACATGATACATGTCTTACGGTATGAATACCTCAGGTGACATTGGGGTATCTTATTGATTCACTTGATATATGTTATGGCATTCAACTTGCGGATTCCCGTGGTGATATTGGGGTAATCTTTGCATAGGGGTTGATGTACATTTTTATTATAGTTTCTCTGATAGAAACTTTGGGGTCCCCTTGTAGTTCTTTGTGTGGATTGAGTATTATGAATATGAATATGCTTTGGTGTTATTCTAGTACGAACTCTAGGATAGATCGAACAGAAAAAATAGCTTTGCGTGATTTTAGTACGAACTATTGAATAGATCGAGCGGAAAAAATAGCTTTGAGGTGGTTTCGTACCCTACAAAAAATTCCTATCTTTGGTTCTCCGCTACTAGGAACTCAGGAGTGATTCTTTATTGTACTTTGAGGGATAATCATATGATACAACTATGTTAGCACTGTTGAGGGATTGCACAAGTGAAAGTACGGACCCTAGGCCTTGTTTTTAAGCATTGCAATACCGTTTTTGTGCCCGTTTACTATTTGCTACCTTGCTGTTTCTATTTATTCAGATTACAAAAATAATTTCTACCATCAATATTACACTTTTATCACCATCTCTTCGCCGAACTAGTACACCTATACAATTTGCCATTGTATTGGGTGTGTTGGGGACACAAGAGATTTCTTGTATTTGGTTGCAGGGTCGTGTGAGAGATACCATCTTCATCCTACACCTCTCACGGATTGATAAACCTTAGGTCATCCACTTGAGGGAAAATTGCTACTGTCCTACAAAACTCTGCGCTTGGAGGCCCAACACGTGTCTACAAGAATAAAGTTGTGTAGTAGACATCAACCTCTTTTCTGGCGCCATTGCCGGGGAGGTGAGTGAATGAAGGTATATATTTAGATCTTGCAATTGAATCTTTTAGTTTCTTATTTTATCACTAGTTTGGTTTATAAAACAAAACTACATAAAAAATGGAATTGAGGTTGCATAATATTATTGATCATGTTTATAATATGTTTCTTGAAAATGATGGATCGGAAAGTTGTGCTCAATTGTTAGAAGAAGAAGTCACTAAAATGTTTGGCACAAAATATTTGAATGATGAGCATGATTGCAATGTTGTTATGTTGAATTCTTTGAATATCCATAATGCTAATGATATGCAAAGCCATAAGCTTGGGGATGCTATGTTTGATGAAGATGATATTTTTAGTTCCCCAAGATTTGATGTGCAAATTTGTTATAATGATTGCATGCCTCCTATTTATGATGATTATAATGATGAAAGTTGATTTGGAGAGGTCGTGACTTTATTTAGTGATGAATCCACCATTTTGGATGAGGCTTCAATTGACTATGATAACAAAGTTGCTATCTATGATGATTATGGTGATGACATGTATGCTATATTGAATAATGATAACCATGAAACTTCTCATCATGATTTTAATTTTCATTCTCAAGATAGTTGTTTTGTTGAGTTTTCTCCCAGTACTATTGATGAGAAGAAATTTGCTTATGTGGAGAGTAATAAGTTTTATATGCTTTTGTGTCATGAAAAGAATGCTTCAGGTGATGGTTATATTGTTGAATTTCTTCATGATTCTATAGAAAATTATTATGAAAGAGGAACATATGCTTTTACATATTGCAATAATATCAAGTTTCCTCTCTATGTGTTGAAAATCTTGAAGTTGTGCTTGTTTTGCCTTCCTATGCTAGTTGATTATTGTTCCCATAAATTGTTTGCTCACAAAATCCCTATGCACAGGAAGTGGGTTAGACTTAAATGTGCTTGTAATGTGCTTCATGATGCTCTCTTCATGTTTCATTTCTTATCTCTTATGCAAGCATTATTGAAATCATCATGCCTAGCTTAAAAGGCATTAAAGAAAAGCTCTTGTTGGGAGACAACCCAACACTTTTACTTACTGTTTTTGCATGTTCACGTGATTAAGCTATTGTATTGATCATGTTTTATTTCTTTTGTTTCAATAAAGTGCCAAGTAAAGCCTTTGGGATCATGTTGGGTGATAGTTGATTTGACCCTGCTGAAAAACAGAAACTTTTGCGCTCACTAAAATAAGTCCCATTTTTAACAGAAGAGTGCTTTTCAGTTGATTCTTTTTTCAGGACTTTAATATACAAATTGCTCACGTTTTCATAATTGTTTCATAATTTTTGGAGTAGTAGAAGTATGGTAGTTATCCAGATCATTACAGACTATTCTGTTTTTTGACGGATTCTGTTTTCAATGCATAGTTTGCTTGTTTTCTAGTTTCTATGGCTTATATTGCTCAATATAAATTGTGGAAATGATATGATACAGTAGGCATTGTGTGGAAACAATTACTAATCTTGTCTTTGACGGTACCAAAGTGAAATGGTTTGTTCTTTATCATACTAACCTATCTCACAAAGTTCTGTTAAGTTTTGTGTGATTGAAGTTTTCATGTTTTGGGTGAGATATCGATATGAGGAGAATAAGGAGTGACAAGAACCTAATCTTGGGGATTCCCAAGGCACCCCCAAGGTACTATTCAAGGAATATCCAAGCAACTAAGCTTGGGGATGCCCCGGAAGGCATCCCCTCTTTCGTCTCCAACATTATCGGTAACCTCACTTGGAGCTATGTTTTCATTCGTCACATGATATGTGTTTTGCTTGGAGCGTCTATTATTTTGTAAAGAATTTTATTGCTGTTATTTAGAATAATATTTTCATCTTTTATTTCAATAAAAGTGGCAATGATAGCCTTTGACATGCTTATCTTGCAAGTATACATGTTGCTGTCTGAAAACAGAAAGTTTATCGATGTTGCAAAAATTCCCGAGGAAAGTCAGAATGTGATAAAATGTTAAAACTTTTTGCAAAATGAGTTCTGATAAATTTTCTACAGTGTGGTATAATTTCATAATGTTTGGAGTTAGGTAAGTATTGATACTCATGGATTCTTTACAGACTGTACTATTTTGGCAGATTGCTGTTATGTTTGCATATGTTTGCTTGTTTAGTGATTCTATTTGAGGATAGGAGTATTAAGTATGCAGAGGGATTTAGTATGGAATGTTGAATAATAATTTTAGTGATTTTCTACAGTAGAGATTGATAAGGTTTTTGCATTAGTTTATACTAACTTATCTCACGAGTTCTTGCTGAGTTTTGTGTGGATGAAGCTTTTGAGATTTAGGAAAACCATGATACAAGAAGAATTAAGGAGACACAAAAGCTCAAGATTGGGGATGCCCAAGGCGTCCCAAGATAATAATTCAAGAAGTATCAAGCATCTAAGGTTGGGGATGCCCCGATAGGCATTCCACCTTTCTTCATCAACAATTATCGGTTAGTCTCCGTTGAGCCTAAGTTTTTGCTTCTTCACATGAGTTGTACTATCCTTGAAATGTCATTTAATTTTCATTTTTCCTGCTGTTTTAATAAAATACTTAGATATGAAAGTTTTAAATAAGAGAGAGTCCACATGTAGCTATTTATTTATTTAACTACTTATTTGATCTTCACTTATATCTTTTTTGGAGTAGCTTGTCATTTACTCATGTGCTTCACTTATATCCTATGAGTAAATTGTTGAATAAATTGAATATCATAAAGTTGAAATCATATCATGCCTGGTGGTAGCCTCACATTGGGTTTATAAAGTGAAATCTTTTGAGGCTTGACAATCACAATTTCGGTCATACAAGCAATTCACGAATAATTAGTATAAGGAAGAGAACTTTCACATGCAGATACACTATCTTAGAAATATTTTGTGATTGTGAGCCCCCATCAAAATATTATATGCCAAAATTGTTGACGTTGGACAAGGAAGACAACGTAATGGTTTATGCTTGTTCATATTCACATAGAAGTCATATTGCCATAGATCCTTCAACATGTGGTGCTTGCTCCCCATCTTTGCTAGGCAAAAATTACGCACCAAGTAGAGATACTACTTGTGCATTCAAAAACCTTTAAACCCAAATCTTATTTTCAAGAGTCCACCATACCTACCTATATGCGGTATTTTCGTGCTGTTCTAAGCAAATTTGTATGTGCCATGTCTAATTTTCAAAAATAAATTTCTCTTTTGTGTGCTCGTACCGCTCGCGAGGCAGTGAGGCGTGGCCAGTATTTTCCATGCTAGATATGTTATTCTCACGATGAGTGTTTATTCACTTGTCACTGCACGAGAGTAAGGCAAAGGTATTAGGGATGCCCAGTCCCGAAATGAAAAATGAATTTACTTTATGTTGTCAAATAATAAATTCCTTGGAAAGTGTTGGTATGGAGGGCACCCGTGGATACGGCTAGCCATGGAAAGTGAAAGTATGGTGGAGAAAGGAATAAACTTTATTTTCTATTTGGGAACCGCCTATGATATATCTAGCATGGAAACTGTTGGGACCTCTAAGTCGTTTTCGTTGGTGGGAAAAGTATGCCTCTCAAAATGTTTTTATCTCTCAATTTTCGCTTTGAGCTCTGGCACCTCTACAAATCCCTACTTCCCTCTGCGAATGGCCTATCTTTTACTTTTCAGTATTTACTTTTATGCAAAGAGTCAAAGTTTTTCTCTCTATTCCTTTTTATTTTTCTCCTTTGGCAAGCATCATGTGGTGAGGAAAGATCTAGGCACATATGTCTGGTTGAATATGGGTAGCATGAGTTATTATTATTGACATCACCCTTGAGGTGAATACGTTGGGAGGCAAAACAATAAGCCCCTATCTTTCTATGTGTCCGGTTTTTGCTCATGTGTACGCGGTGAGTGTTAGCAATCATAGAAGACTATATGATGGTTGATTATGTGGAGCTCTTACTTAAACTCTGTTGAATAAGTTGAATTGCAATTGCTTGGTGACTAAGAACATAGGTTGTCGAGTTTCAAGAGAGTTCATTTTTTGAACCTTAACATGTGAATTGGTTGATACTATAACATAAGAAGTTTTATAAGAAAGAATTGTTGTTATGATGCTAGGAAAAGTGATTTAAATTATCATTAATCAAACTTATACACTTTGCTAGCATTCACACTTCATAAATTATTTCGTTTATCATTTACCTACTCGAGGATGAGTAGGAATTAAGCTTGGGGATGCTGATACGTCTCCAACGTATCTATAATTTATGAAGTACTCATGCTTTCAATTTATCATTCTTGGATGTTTTTGATACGTCTCCAACGTATCTATAATTTATGAAGTATTCATGCTATTGTATTATCCATCTTGGATGTTTTATGGGCTTTACTATGCACTTTTATATTATTTTTGGGACTAACCTATTAACCCAGAGCCCTGTGCTAGTTCCTGTTTTTCCCTTGTTTCAGTGTTTCGAAGAAAAGGAATATCAAACGGAGTCGAAACGGAATAAAACCTTCTGGAGAAGATATTTTTGGAAATCAAGCAATCTGGGAGACTTGGAGTGCACGTCAGGGGATCAACGAGGAGGGCACGAGGCAGGGGGGCACGCCCACCACCCTCGTGGGCCCCTCGTGGCTCCCCTGATGTATTTCTTCCTCCTATATATACCAATATACCCTAAAACCATCGGAGAACGGAATAGATCGGGAGTTCCGCCGCCGCAAGCCTCTGTAGCCACCAAAAACCAATCAGGACCCTGTTCCGGCACCCTCCGGAGGGGGGAACCCTCACCGGTGGCCATCTTCATCATCCCGACGCTCTCCATGACGAGGAGGGAGCAGTTCATCCTCGGGGCTGAGGGTATGTACCAGTAGCTATGTGTTTGATCTCTCTCTCTCTCTCTCTCTCTCTCTCTCTCTCTCTCTCTCTCTCGTGTTCTTGAGGTGATACGATCTTGATGTATCACGAGCTTTCCTACTATAGTTGGATCTTATGATGTTTCTCCCCCTCTACTCTCTTGTAATGGATTGAGTTTTCCCTTTGAAGTTATCTTATTGGATTGAGTGTTTAATGATTTGAGAACACTTGATGTATGTCTTGCGTGGGATAACCGTGGTGACAATGGGTTATTCTATTGATTCACTTGATGTATGTTTTGGTGATAAACTTGCGGGTTCCGCCCATGAACCTATGCATAGGGGTTGGCACACGTTTTCGTCTTGACTCTCCGGTAGAAACTTTGGGGCACTCTTTGAGGTTCTATGTGTTGGTTGAATAGATGAATCTGAGATTGTGTGATGCATATCGTATAATCATACCCACGGATACTTGAGGTGACATTGGAGTATCTAGGTGACATTAGGGTTTTGGTTGATGTGTGTCTTAAGGTGTTATTTTACTACGAACTCTAGGGCTGTTTGTGACACTTATAGGAATAGCCCAATGGATTGATCGGAAAGAATAACTTTGAGGTGGTTTCGTACCCTACCATAATCTCTTCGTTTGTTCTCCGCTATTAGTGACTTTGGAGTGACTCTTTGTTTCATGTTGAGGGATAGTTATATGATCAAATTATGTTATTATTGTTGAGAGAACTTGCACTAGTGAAAGTATGAACCCTAGGCCTTGTTTCAACGCATTGCAATACCGTTTGTGCTCACTTTTATCATTAGTTACCTTGTTGTTTTTATAATTCCATATTACAAAAACCTATATCTACCATCCATATTGCACTTGTATCACCTCTCTTCGCCGAACTAGTGCACGTATACAATTTACCATTGTATTGGGCGTGTTGGGGACACAAGAGACTCTTTGTTATTTGGTTGCAGGGTTGTTTGAGAGAGACCATCTTCATCGTACGCCTCCCACGGATTGATAAACCTTAGGTCATCCACTTGAGGGAAATTTAATACTGTCCTACAAACCTCTGCACTTGGAGGCCCAAAAACATCTACAAGAAGAAGGTTGTGTAGTAGACATCAGTTTTACAATCATTTTATAGCAACTTTATATCATTTTTGGGACTACCTATTGACCCAGTGCCCAGTGCCAGTTGCTGTGTTTTTCTTGTTTTTTACATCGCAGGAAATCAATATCAAACGGAGTCCAAACGCAACGAAACTCCACGGGGATTTTTTATGGGCCAGAAGACATCCGCTGGTCCAGAGCAGCACCTGGGGGTTCCCCGAGGGGGGCACAACCCACAAGGGCACGCCAGGCCCCCCCTAGCGCGCCCAAGTGAGTTGTGCCCACCTCGGTGGCCTCCCACACCCCCTCTTTGCACTATAAATTCCCAAATATTCCAAAACCCATCGGGGTTAACCTAGATCAGAAGTTCCGCTGCAGCAGGCCTCTGTAGCCACCAAAAACCAATTTAGACCCGTTCCGGCACCCTGCTGGAGGGGGAATCATCTCCGGTGGTCATCTTCATCATTCCGGCGGCCACCACGATGAGGAGGGGGTAGTCCACCCTCGGGGCTGAGGGTTTGTACTAGTAGCTATGTGTTTTATCTCTCTCTATCTCTCTCTCTCTCTCTCTCTCTCTCTCTCTCTCTCGTGATCTATATCATGGGCTTTGTTAATATAGATGGATCATATGATGTTTCTCCCCTCTATACTCTTCCCATGATGAATTGAATCTTTACCATTTGAAGTTTTGTCTTGTCAGATTGAATATTCAGAGATGAGAACACATGATATATGTCTTGCGGTATGATTACTTGAGGTGACATTGGGGTATCTTATTGATTCACTTGATATATGTTATTGCATTCAACTTGCGGATTCTCGCGGTGATATTGGGGTAATCTTTGCATAGGGGTTGATGCATGTTTTTATTATCTTTTCTCCGATAGAAACTTTGGGGGTACCCTTGTAGTTCTTTCTGTGGATTGAGTATTATGAATAGGAATATGCTTTGGTGTTATTCTAGTACGAACTCTAGGATAGATCGAACGGAAAAAATAGCTTTGTGTTATTTTAGTACGAACTCTTGAATAGATCGAGCCGAAAGAATAGCTTTTAGGTAGTTTTGTACCCTAGAAACAATTCCTATCTTTTGTTCTCCACTAATAGGAACTCGGGAGTAATTCTTTATTGTACTTTGAGGGATGATCATATGATCTAACTATGTTAGCACTGTTGAGATATTGCACTACTGAAAGTACGGACCCTAGGCCTTGTTTTTAAGCATTGCAATACCATTTTTGTGCCCATTTACTATTTTCTACCTTGCTGTTTTTATTTATTCAGATTACAAAAATATATTTCTACCATCAAATATTACACTTTTATCACCATCTCTTCGCCGAACTAGTGCACCTATACAATTAGCCATTGTAATGGGTGTGTTGGGGACACAAGAGATTTCTTGTATTTGGTTGCAGGGTCGTTTGAGAGAGACCATATTCATCCTACACCTCTCTTGGATTGATAAACCTTAGGTCATCCACTTGAGGGAGAATTGCTACTATCCTACAAAACTCTGCGCTTGGAGGCCCAACACGTGTCTACAAGAAGAAAGTTGTGTATTAGACATCACTTTGGCAGGGCAATTTGCCCTTGGTGGACCTAGCAAGCCTGCCGGGGAAATATTGGACTTGTCCTTACACTATTTCTGGATGCTGCTAACACGACACTGTGATCAAAGACCCTTTGACGAAACTATGTGTGATACATTAATCACAAACGATGATGTAAAAAAACCAATAAAAAATGATGCAAAACATTTGCAATGACGGATACATCAAACACGGTTCAGATTTTAGTTGCGTGTGCGATGCAGGACATACAGTTGATCCATATGAACTGTTTACTATGAGACAGAACAACGGAAACGGCCAGCCATATCAAGGTGTGTGCGATATACGACATATAGTTTGCTCAGATAAACTATTTTATATTAGGGAATGCAATAGAAGCGGTTAGACAGGTCAAGGTGTGTGTGATATATGTCATACGGTTCACTTGGACAAACTGTTTTTGATTAGGGAACGCAACAGAAATGGTTCAACTTAACAAGATGTGTGTGATATGCGGCATACAGTTCACATAGATGAACTATTTGTGATGAGCCAAAAAAACACAAATGATTTGTATAAACAAGATGTGTGTGATACGCAGCAAAGAGCCCACTCGGATGAACTGTTTGCGATGAGAAAATATAACACAGACAGTTACTAGAGTTAATTCGTGGGCAATTCTGTGTGTACTAAAAACTTTGAAAAATGCATATTGGTTGCTTGCGATGGCTATGAGTATCGCACATGATGCGTGTGTGAGTACTCATGTGCGATAATTAGTAAGTTACACATACGTTTCCTTATGTTAACACGTGTGCGGTAACACGTGACACCACATATGGTTGTCGGGTTGTGTGCTCAAGTCTTCCCGCGCTCCAGTGAAGGCTTCCCGCGCTCCAACTAAGGCTTCCTGCGCTCCACAGGGGTGAATTGTAAAATCACAATTCCCCTAGCCAACTGCTAGCTATAAATAACCACAGCAATGGCCACTGGCGGCGACTCGCTACTGATCCACTTGCTAGCTAGTTACCCACACATACCGGCATACCCCCAACGGCTGACGACATGATGGAGTTGCGCAACGGGAACGGGTGCCGGAGATCATAGTATAGGTTAATTAATTATACCTCCAGAGCCAGATGATTCCAGCTATGGAGGTATAACTAACTAAGATAATCTAAGATCAAGTAACTAAAGCTTCCCCAACATGATCGTGCACCGGTCCCAACCGCTAGCAGAGCGCACGCGGAGGAACGACGCGACCCGAGCGAGACTTGGCGCCTAAACAGCGAGCAGAGCACACAGAGGGACGCGACCCGAGGGCACCTAAATGACGAGTAGAGCGCGCGGAGGCACGCGAGCAGAGCGTGTGGAGGCACACGAGCAGAGCGTGCCACCACCGCATAAACGGTGAGCAAGCACATGCATAATTATTGCATATAGCAGATGAACATAGCCGGGAATAGCCGCGCAACAATATTATTTTTGATGACATGCATTGATATATTCTTAGTTAAATCTAAGGTCAAAGTTTGGTACTACAAAATACGAAGGGGGCCAATAAAGAATAAACCACGATAGACGTAGTAACTATACGAACACAGACGCCCAGTATGAAAGAAAATATGGGTCAAAAACTAGTTGAAAAGGGCAACAATGTCTAACTCCAGCTTACAAAAGGTACAAAAGCATGAGCATTAATTGTTCATCAGGTTTACACATAACCAGTATTGAACAAGGCAATAACATCTAACTCAACCAAAGTTTTTGGCATTCACAATCAAATGGATTGGTCCGATCCATAAAATCAAGATCCCGGTACAAAAGATCTACGGGTCCATGATGATGACAAGTTGTTTTAAATATAAGTTGAGCACGATCAAAAGCCCTTAGGTCCACCTGAAACATATTTTTATGTTGTTCCACATACAGTTTCGTGGGAAATTTCTTGTTGAAAAACTTAATCCTCACAGATAATATAGTGCCCTCGCATTCAACATGAAGAATGTGACAAAGCTAGTGTCTGCACTGTTGGATGCATATCTTCCAGTGTTACTGTCTTCAAATGAATGTCATGAGATATGAGAAAATCCCAGTTCTTCTTGAACCATCGATTGGTTATACCTTTTTCTCCTTGTGTTAGTGCCTAAATAGAGATGAAGATTGAAAATAGTTAATGTCTAAAAATGATTATGTTGAAAGAGTGATAGCTGAACGATTAATTATAGTACATTATATATGGGCTTTCAATGTGCGTGAAATCGTCACCTTTATATACAAATTCTCCAGACATGGACATCACTGCAGCAAGGTAATAATGATGTTGAGATCAAAATGCCACATACTGATAGATAAGGTCTTGACAGAATCCACCACCACTGATAGGATGGACAAGCTCTTCATTGAGCATAGAACATAATAATAGCACTGAAAGTGTAGTCCAAGATGATACTTAACTTATGTGCACAAAAAAATGCAAATTACAAAAGTGTACATGAATAATATATAGTACCTCAATAGGTGTGGACGCAAACACCATCTCGAACCATTTAAACGGATCACAAATTGCACCCATGGTCTCTAGTTTAGTCACAGAGACCACAGTTATTTGTGAAGGTTTAGAACAACAATCAACGGCCAACCTTTGAAGTGAAGGGGCATTGTCGGTGTCAAAACCGGCGGATCTCGGGTAGGGGGTCCCGAACTGTGCGTCTAGGCGGATGGTAACAGGAGACAAGGGACACGATGTTTACCTGTGTTCGGGCCCTCTTGATGGAGGTAAAACCCTACGCCCCGCTTGATTGATATTGATATTGTGGATGTTTACAAGAGTGGATCTACCACGAGATCAAGGAGGCTAAACCCTAGAAGCTAGCCTATGGTATGATTGTAAGGGTTGTTGTGATTGTTGTCCTACGGACTAAAGCCATCCAGTTTATATAGACACGGAGAGGGCTAGGGTTACATAGAGTCGGTTACAATGGTAGGAGATCTACATATCCGTATCGCCAAGCTTGCCTTCCACGCCAAGGAAAATCCCATCCGGACACGGGGGGAAGTCTTCAATCTTGTATCTTCATAGTCTTGAGTCCGGTCGGTGATGATAGTCCGCAAATGATAGTTCGGCTGATGATGGTAGTCCGCTATCCGGACACCCCTAATCCAGGACTCCTCAAGAGCTCCTGAACCAGGCTTCAATGACGATAAGTCCGGCGTGTATATTGCTTGGCATTGCAAGGCGGGTTCCTCCTCCAAATGATAGAAGATTTTGAACACTGGGATAGTGTCCGGCTCTGCAAAATAAATTCCACATTCCACCGTAGAGAGAATAATAATATATACACAAGTTCAATCTGCTGACGTTTTCCGTGGCATGACGTCACACCACTACCAAGCCATTACTCGAATTGTTTTTTACTTTACCACCTTAGCGCATTTAGCGAAGCGGTTTCTTGGCACGCCTTGTCGAGCAGAGATCGTGTTTCCCTTAATCCGGATTCTCATCAATACGGGCGTGGGTAACCCAACCGCGTCATTGATGGTGACGCTTGGGAGATAAGCGAGTTTTACCAGGCCGGTGGGGGAAGCGTAAGACTTCGCCCGCCCATATAAGGGATAAGGATTCACCTTCTCACCTATGCCTTCTTCCTCCTTTGCTTATCCATCTCCGCGCACTCGAGCTCCAGCGCCCAAGTTCGCACATCTCGTCTCAACCTTCTCCGACCATGTCCGGAGCGGGAGGTAAATGGTTGTCCTCCACCGTTAAGGAGGAGCAAATCACCAAACTGCGCGGCGCCGGATACCTCTCCGGCGACATCGCGCACCGGCTGCCCGACGAGGGGCAGCTCATCCGCACCCTGTGCCCCATGAGAGGGTTGTCTTTCTTTCCCACTTCCTCCGCGGACTGGGCTTTCCACTTCATCCCTTTGTCCGGGGGCTCATGTTTTACTACGGCCTGGATTTCCATGATCTGGCGCCAACTTCATCCTCAACATCTCGGCGTTTATCGTCGTGTGCGAGGCCTTCCCTCGCATCCAGCCCCACTTGCTTAGGCTCAAGACCTTCAATGTCAAGCTGAAGGTAGTGAAGGGCATTCAAGCGGAGTGCGGAGGCGCCATGTTGGGCAATATGCCCAACGCCCTTTGGTTGAAGGGGCCTTCGTGGAATCCGTCAAGGTGGCAATCGGGTGGTTCTACATCACCGAGCCAGCGTGACCCTAAATGGGCGGCGGCCCCGAGTTTAGATCTGGTATCCCCATGCAGCTCACCTCCTGGAAAGAGAAGGGCTTGGTGTGGGGTAGTTTGAAGGAGCTGACGGGACTCCAAACCTGTATCAAGATGCTGGTGAAGAAGCTCAGGCTGGTTAACGTGGTCCAAGTCATGCTCGTCCGCGGATTCTCCCATACCAAGAGCGGGCATTCAATCTATGGAGTTCGATCCGAACAGCACCAGCGCTGAACAAGCTCTTCGACACAACGTCTGAAGGCGCTCGAAGGTGCTGTTCAAGGGCGCAAAGCCCCGCATCCGCGATCAAGATCGCTGGATTTCGCCGCAGCGCTAGGCCGACGAGGTAAGTGATTCTACCCTTTACGTGACACTCGTTTTCCATAGTTTGACTCTATGCGGTTTTAATTTCCCTTTTCCTTTGACAAGATGGATGAAGAAGGCGGAGCAGATTACTGTCCGGCTCCTATGCCGAAAATCCAGAGACGCTCGTCTAGCGAGGCTGCTGGTTCCGCACCGCACGTGGTGCCGGAGAAGAAGGCCAAGAAGGAGGCCACGGGTGCTCGAAAGAGTGCCTTTTCAGTGTCCGACGACTCGGGCGGACTCTCCCGAAAATGAGGAGGAGGAAGAGGACTCCTCCCGAGGAGGAGAGAGGAAGAGGAAGGCTTCCCCAACAGGGAGGCCGGAGGGTCCAAGAGGGAAGGACTATTCCCGGACAGCTCTGCCAACATCAACGCTGGCGAGGAAGAATGGCCTTCAAGGGCCAGCCTCCGGCGAGATCGTAAGTATCCGGATTCCTGAATGATTTATAATTTCTTTTTCTGCGTCACATAGTGTCATTCTGACGCCGCATGCTGCCTGTAGTCCGGCCAGTGATGATCTCCCCGCTTCATCGAGCGGGTCGTTGGCTTCGTCAGATGTAGACTCCGTCCCGACCGCCTCCACCCCTCGCGACGCTGAAGACGCCGGGGTGGGATCCCCAGAAGGGACCCACCAGGGGGAGGCTCCGGAGGCACCACAAGGCGCCCTCCCGGACTTCGCACCGGACTCCACAACGGAACCCGCAGTGGTTCCGGAGTCCGGCAGGCGGCCCCTTCGATCGAAGGGCAAGACCATGACGCCGGCAGCTTCCTGGCCCAACCGAGGCGCGGGCAATTTTTGAGGCGCTGCAGAGCGCTTCCATCGAAGAACACCGCACTATTATGAGCGCGGTGATTCAAAAGTGCAGCTCGCCAAAGGCGGGCTGACTGAAGCCTGCAATAGCCTTCTATCGGGCTTTGAGGTAAGAAGTTAAAAATATGCAAAGTAATACCGCAGAGACGGTAGCCCCGATGCTCGGTTTGGTGTTGGAAAGAAAAGCCGGTGAGGATCTTAAAAGGATATACGCAGGGTTGCTAAAAATTATGTCAATATGGGTTGCAGGCTGCGCTGCTGACCTCTGCCAGACCGATCATGGAGGTCGGTGCGTTGAAGCAGAGCTTGAGCGGTCCGGCAAGAGCTCGGCCGCGCCAGGAGCAGCTCCAAGACAAAGAAGGTGAGTAACACCACTTTGAATTTGTACCTTCTGAGAAAAGGATTTAGGTTGCGACAAAAATAAGAAGGATAACATGGTACTGCGGGGCCACGAGCGAGGTGGCGGCCCAAGGAGGAGGCGTGTCCGTGGCGAACATAATGCGGCCACGGAACGGGCAGAGCGAGAAAAGCAAGAGGCGAGGGTGGCGGTGGTTCAGCAAGAGCTCCTGGCTCTCATGGAAAAGCATGAGAGTTTGGAGCGTGACTCAAAGACTCGAGTCCGAGCTTGCCTCGGCTCTCGAAAGTGCTAAGACCGCCAAGGCCGAGGCCCATAAGTCCTTTCGGAGGTTGAATTGATGAAGAAGATAGCGGCGGGTAAGGCATTTTTCATGCAAAGCAAGCATGTGAATGTAAATTACGTGATACTTACCCGATTCGGAGCTCTCGAGGCGTTTGCAGATCTGCCTCATGCAGCGTGTCTCGATGCCGCCGCATTCTACCGAGCCGAGGAGGGAGCTCAACGGAGAAGGTCTTCGGTCTCAAGATATCGAGGCCGGCCATCCGTGCCCCTAGCGACCAACCTGAAGTAGATGGTCGAAGCTTCACAAGGTGGCGAGCAGGCCATGAAGGGCTCATAGTCCAGCTGTGGCCGGAGAGGCCATGCACTGGAGCTACTTCGCCTCGGCGACGGCTGGTGGATGCGTGCCCTGGGTGGAGGTTATCAAGCGCTCCGCTGTATTGAAGGTGCTCGTCGGGCCCTTGCCCGCACAAAGGTGCATTGGGGCAAGATGGATGCGGAGAAGCTAATCACTGACGCGCCACCAGCGGGCAAGGAGCATCGTACGCCCGAACTTTACTATAAGGCTGTCCTGAAGGGTGCCCGCAAGATTGCGGATGAGTGCCCCAGGGATGTAATTATTGAGTGAATTCGCAATGTGTTATCCTGTGCGCTGAAAACTTTGTTCATATGCGCTGAGCAACGCTTGTTTAATTTAAAATATTACCTTCTGTGTGGCCGTTTATTAAATCTGAGAGATGGCAAGTCGTCGGCTTCAGCCCCCATGCCACGAGTGCTCGGGTGTTCGGGATAAACTTGAGCACTCTTGTTCCCATTTTTGGGTCCATCTAGGGAGGCGCTCAACACAAAGAACCAGGCAACCGGACTTATAATGCTTGAACACTCTCACTTAGCCATAGAATTCTATAATTTTAAATTTCGGCGAAGCCCCTAGTATTCGGAAGACCGAATTGGGCGCTATCACGCCTTCATCGGACATAATCCGAACTTCGCTCAAGCGGCGAGGTCTCTAAGGACCCGAAGGACCTCTCGAACAGCGACCAGTCTCATGCCTTATCATGCCGGTCAGTTTTAGCTTTCCATCGAGGCGTTAACCGGCTCAACCAGGCGCAATCGCAGTGGTTCTCCCAGTGCTACCTTAGCCGATAGAACGGAAATGTAAGGTGCCAAACATGGGAGCGGGCAAACCCAACTATTGACCCAAGACATGATTGAGCCGATTCATATAATGCTATAAGTTCGGGTGCCGACTTGTGAAAGTGTCGGACTTTATCACACCATAAAGCGGAGGACATAAGCCCCTGGTGTGTTTGGCCGTACCAAAATGCACGGGTGCAACATGTCGTAAATGAACATATATATATAAAGTAATGCGACTATAGGCAAAAAGTGCTGCATTTTATTCGAGAAGATATGCTATCAGTGCGGAATGATACAAATAGTGCGGAAAGCAAGGGATTGGACGAATTAAAGGCGTCTCCCTCCAGGGGTAGGCCGCGGAATGTTGTATTTTAACAAATTTAATGCTCGTGATGGAGACCACCTGAGTGTTCGTCGCAGCCTTTGTCCTTCCCTGGCTGTTGCATCATGAGTTCGGTCGGTTCGCCGCCGGACTGAGTTCTGTATAAAAAAGAGAAAAATAAAACAAAAAAAAGAGCGACACACTTGGGAGCCCCTGGTGTGGTCGAACTGCACTCTGGGTCTGTTGTGGTTGTGCCTTCCCCTATGCCCATGGTATCTCCGTATGTAATTATGTACGCGAGAGTTTGTCTTGCAATTTTGCGAGGGCTGGGGTTGGGGCGCATTGTTACGGCGATAACGGAACGTGCGGTGGTCTTGGTTGATGTTGCTCGGCACGTTTGGTCGTGTCCGGTCGCTTAACGGCCGGACTCGAGAATTGCCTTAAAAGGCTGATCTGTACTTCTACGCGAGAGCCGCTGTATGTTCCTCCGCTCAAGGAGCGCCCGTGTTTCCATTGACCGTGATGACTCTACGAGGGCTGGCATCTTGAGCTTAAGGTATGCATAATGCGGCACCGCGCTGAACTTTAAACGCGGTTCGTCCGAGCAGAGCGTGATAGCCGCTGCATGAACGGGACTATGTCGAAGATTAACTCCTCGCCGGAAATTATCCGGGATCCAAGACCACTTCGATGTAATCGAGCTCGCATAATTGGCCTCGACACCTGGTATGACGCCTTTGAAGGTAAATGCGTTGTAGGTTTAATCCTTGAAGGGTCTATGCCCATCTTGCGACCGTATCCCGATAAAGCAGGTTCAGCACGCTGCCGCCGTCCATAAGGACTCTCGTGAGGTGAAATCTATCAACGATTGGGTCTAAATCAATGTGGCGAATCCGCCATGGCGGATGCTGGTTGGATGGTCTCTTCGATCGAAAGTGATCGGGCAAGAGGACCATGGGTTGAATTTTGGGGCGATCTGGCTCCATCGCAGATATCGCCCTTAGTGCACTTCCTCTCCCTCTTGGGAATATGTGTTGCGTATATCATGTTTATCGTCCGAACTTGAGGGGGAATCCTTTTGTCCTCTGTTGTTCGGGCGGCCGGTCTCTTCCTCGTCATCGCTGTGTAGCCCCTTGTCACTGTTTTGGTGATTAATTTGCCTGCTGCTTGAATACCCAACAATCTCTGTTGGTGTGGTTAGCTGGCTTTTCGGGGTTCCATGTATCGACAAGAGCGGTCGAGTATTCGGTCCAGATTGACGGGCCCGGAGTGGTTCTTTTGAATGGCTTCTTCCGCTGACCGGTTTGAGCCTCGAATCCGGCGTTAACTGCCGATCCTCATTGCCGTCGCCGTTAATGTGGCGTTTGTTTTGTTTCGACGCAACCTGCCATTGCGGTCCTTAGTATCCGGACTGCCAGCATTTTGCTGAGGTTCTTATCGCGAAGCGAGCCAGCTATCCTCTCCCGCACAGAAGCGGGTCATGAGGGATGTGAGGGCTGCCATAGATTTCGGCTTCTCCTGTCCTAGGTGCCGGGCCAGCCACTCGTCGCGGATGTTATGTTTGAAGGCAGCGAGTGCCTCTGCATCCGGACAGTCGATGATTTGATTTTTCTTTGTTAAGAACCGTGTCCGAATTGCACGCCGATTAAATCGGCTGCTGGATTATGTGGCTTGGGTCATCTACGTCCGGTGGTCGCACATACGTGCCCTGGAAGTTGTCGAGGAATGCGGCTTCCAGGTCTTCCCAGCATCCAATTGACTCTGCGGGCAGGCTGTTAAGCCAATGCCGAGCTGGTCCTTTAAGCTTGAGCGGGAGATATTTGATGGCGTGAAGATCGTCGCTGCGGGCCATGTGTATATGGAGGAGATAATCATCAATCCAGACCGCGGGGTCTGTTGTGCCATCGTAGGATTCGATATTAACGGGTTTGAACCCTTGAGGATTTGATGATCCATTACTCGTCGCCGTGAAGCATAGTGGGTGTGCGGCGCTCAGATTGAGCAATATCGCGACGTAGCTCGAGAGAGCATTGTCTGCTGTGTTCAGCCCGGCCGGAGTAGTTGTATCCGGTGCGACGGTATTCGTCGTGGGTCGTGGGGCGTCCACGTGATCCATAGATAGATCTGGATTGTCTTGCCTTGTCCTCCAATATATCTCGCAAGTCCGGCGCGTTCCCCCGTGGCTTCCTGCTTTTAGAGCGATGCCGGGGTACGGTTTTGGTGGAGGGCTTGCACGCCTCACTATCGCGGCCACGAGGTGGTCGGTCTGCCGTATTGTTTGCTGGTGATGCTGCCTCCTCTAATCGGGGGAGCAACTTGCGTTTTGGGTAACTTTTGGAGGGGCGTTCGAGTTCATACTCTTCGGCCGCGAGGACCTCGGTCCATCTGTCGGCCAGTAGGTCTTAATCAGCTTGAAGCTGTTTTTGCTTTTTCTTTAGGCTGTTTGCCGTGGCCATTAGCCTGCGTCTGAAACGCTCTTGTTCGACGGGATCTTCAGGCACGAAGAATTCGTTGTCGCCGAGGCTTGCCGCGTCTCCGGAGGGAGGTAAGTAATTGTCATCCTCGACCTCTTCGTCTGCCGCCCTCTCCTGAGGGCTTGCTTCTGCCTCCTCCTGCGCTGGATCGTCTTTGGAGGGAGTTGTCTTCGGCACTTTCTGGGGTGTTATTATCTCCTGTGCCGGAATCTCCATTCTTGCTGTGGCGGGATTTAGAGCGGCGCCGCTGACGTCGGCGCTTGGGCTGTTTCTTTAAGGAATCGGCCTCCGCTGCTTCTTCGCTGTCCCCCTCTTTTGGGGTGTCCACCATGTATATGTCGTATGACGAGGTGGTTTTCCAGTGACCTGTAGGCACTGGTTCTTGGTAGTCTCCGGCATCGTCGTCCATACCGTCGATGTCTTCGGAGTCGTAGTCGAGTATGTCGGTTAAATCGTCGACGGTGGCTACGAAGTGGGTGGTGGGTGGGATCTGAATTTCTTCGTCATCCGCGTCCCAACCGCCCCTGGCCATAGTTCGCCAGGCTCTCCGGATAGCGAGAGATGCTTCAATGAATTTATGATATCGCCGAAGGGCAAGTGCTGAAAGATGTCCGCAGCGGTGAATTCCATGATCGGCGCCCAATCGGATTCGACTGGCAGGGGCGCAGGAGGTTCGGAGTCCGGCAGGGAGTCCGGCACCTCGGAGTCATGGGCTTTATGTGGGACAAGGTAAGTGTTCGGCTCCATCGCCGTAGGAATTGCGGCTCCCGAGGCGGTGTCCAGCCGTCCGTCCTCGATTCGAGCGATCGGCTCCGGACTATGAGTCGGAGCGGATCCGGGTGCGGCCTCCAAGGTGTTGTCCGGCGGCAGAGTTAGGTCATGCCCATCGTGACAGCGCGGCACGCTCGGCTGCGGCTCGGATCCATCGAGGATCAAGTCCCCGCGGATATCGGCCGTGAAGTTTAGGCTTCCAAACCTGACCTGACGGCCAGGGGCGTAGCTTTCGATCTGCTCCAGATGGCCAAGGGAGTTGGCCCGCAGTACGAAGCCGCTGAATACGAAGATCTGCCCGGGGAGAAAGGTCTCACCCAGGACTGCGTCGTTGTTGATTGAAGAGGCCATCAAGCCTATCGGTGACGACAACGAAGGAACTCTCAATGAAAGCACCAATGTCGGTGTCAAAACCGCCGGATCTCGGTAGGGGGTCCCGAACTGTGCGTCTAGGCGGATGGTAACAGGAGACAAGGGACACGATGTTTACCTGTGTTCGGGCCCTCTTGATGGAGGTAAAACCCTCGCCCTGCTTGATTGATATTGATATTGTGGATGTTTACAAGAGTGGATCTACCACGAGATCAAGGAGGCTAAACCCTAGAAGCTAGCCTATGGTATGATTGTAAGGGTTGTTGTGATTGTTGTCCTACGGACTAAAGCCATCCGGTTTATATAGACACCGGAGAGGGCTAGGGTTACATAGAGTCGGTTACAATGGTAGGAGATCTACATATCCGTATCGCCAAGCTTGCCTTCCACGCCAAGGAAAATCCCATCCGGACACGGGGGGAAGTCTTCAATCTTGTATCTTCATAGTCTTGGAGTCCGGTCGATGATGATAGTCCGGCAAATGATAGTTCGGCTGATGATGGTAGTCCGGCTATCTGGACACCCCCTAATCCAGGACTCCCTCAGGCATCTTCGATGATGAGCTCCTGTCCTTCAAAACGAATTCCAATGCTTACAAGGTCAGGAGACTTTATATTGAGACAAGGGGTATGGATTCCATTTTTGAAAACAATCACCAAATGCTCCAGGGCAGGGCAACTGGAGTGGATGACGCTGTGCAGTGGGGCTTCCGACAGATGAACCAACACAAGCGCAAGTTTTTTAAGCAGCGGGAGTCGAAGCATTTGTACCAGATTGTTTGCTAGATGGCACCGGGTCAAGGTGGCGGTGTGGAGAGTGGAGGAAAACCATGAGATGGCCATCAGTGGTGAGGGCACAGATGCAACTCTTAGTGGTAACCTATCGCTGTACTAATGGTAGAACTCGAGATGCTGGAGTTTATTGAATTGACGGGATGTCAGCCAGGCAGCCACCGTGTAGGGTATGTCCAGCAGGTAGCATGCCGGGATGCAGATGCATTGAACGAAGCCCTGGTGGGAGGAGATGATGGCTTCGGGGAGTTCAGAATCATCATCGACAGATAGCTGAGGACAGTTGAGATTAAGAGGCGCGCCGCGTCACATAGTGCGCCACCGAGATGCGAGGACTTGTGTGCGTCAGCCATCGTTGGTGGGGACAAGGGAGATGATCTTTGATACGTCCATTTTGCATCATGTTTTCTTACTGTTATTTATAATGTTTTTATATCCATAATAATGCTTTTTTGGAGTAATTATAATGCCTTTTCTCTCATAATATACAAGGTATACACAAAGAGGGAGAATTCCCGCAGCTGGAAATCTGGACATGGAAAAGCTACATCAGGCTACCTATTCTGCACAACTCCAAACAAACTGAAACTTCTCGGAGATTTTTATGGAATATTTGAGGAATATTGGAGCCAATAAGTACCATAGGGGCCCACCAAGTGGGCACAACCCACCTGGGCGCTCCAGGGAGCCCAGGCGCGCCCTGGTGGGTTGTGCTCACCCAGGCCCACCTCCGGTGCCCATCTTCTGGTATATAGGTCATTTTAACCTAGAAAAAAAATAAGGAGAGGACTTTCAGGACGAGCGCCGCCGTCTTGACGCGGAACTTGGGCAGGAGCACTTTTGCCCTCCAGCAGAGGTATTCCGCCGGGGAACTTCCCTCCCGGAGGGGGAAATCATCGTCATCATTATCACCAACAACTCTCCCATCTTGGGGAGGGCAATCTCCATCAACATCTTCAACAATACCATCTCATATCAAACCCTAGTTCATCTCTTGTGTTCAATCTTGTTATCGGAACTATAGATTGGTGCTTGTGGGTGACTAGTAGTGTTGATTACATCTTATAGTTGATTACTATATGGTTTATTTGGTGGAAGATTATATGTTCCGATCCAATATTCTATTTAATACCCCTCTGATCTTGAGCATGATTATTATTTGCGAGTAGTTACTTTTGTTCTTGAGGTCACGGGAGAAATCATGTTGCAAGTAATCATGTGAACTTGGTATGTGTTCGATATTTTGATAGTATGTATGTTTTGATTCCCGTAGTGGTGTCATGTGAACGTCGACTACATGATACTTCACCATATTTGGGCCTAAGGGAATGCATTGTGGATTGGAAATTATATGATGGGTTGCGAGAGTGATAGAAGCTTAAACCCCAGTTTATGCGCTATTCCGTAAGGGACCGATTGGATCAAAAAGTTTAATGCTATGGTTAGAATTTATTCTTAAAAATTTTCTCGTAGTTGTGGATGCTTGCGGGAGGTTTAATTATAGGTAGGAGGTTGTTCAAGTAAGGACAACACCTAAGCATCGGTCCACCCACATATCAGATTATCAAAGTACCGAACACAAATTAAACCAACATGATGAAAGTGACTACATGAAATTCCCGTGTTCCCTCAAGAACGCTTTGCTTATCATAAGAGACCGTTTTGGCATGTCCTTTGCCTCAAAAGGATTGGGCTACCTTGCTGCACTTTTGTTACAACTATCATTACTTTCTCGTTACAAATTACCTTGCTATCAAACTACTCTGTTACTTACAATTTCAGCACTTGCAGACATTACCTTGCTGAAAACCACTTGTCATTTCCTTCTGCTCCTCGTTGGGTTCGACACTCTTACTTATCAAAAAGAGCTAAAATTGATCCCCTATACTTGTGGGTTATCAAGGCTATTTTCTGGCACCGTTGCCGGGGAGTGAAGCGCCTTTGGTAAGGAAACATTTATATAGTGTGCTGAAATTTATTGTCACTTGTTACTATGGAAAACAATCCTTTGAGGCGTTTGTTTGGGATATCTTCACCTCGACCGGAACCATAATTAGCTACCCCTGAACCTACTGCACATACTGAAAATATTGGATATAAAATTCCTTCGGGTATGATAGAACAACTGCTAGCTAATCCTTATGCAGGAGATGGAACCGGACATCCTAATATGCACTTGATACATGTAGAACAAATTTGTGGATTGTTCAAGCTTGCAGGTTTACCTGAAGATGAAGTTATGAAGAAGGTTTTCCCTTTATCTTTGAAGGTAAAAGTATAGGCTATGCGATGATATTGGATCGTGGAATTGGAATCGATTGAAACTGGAGTTCCACCAAAAAAATTATCCTATGCACCTAGTTCATCGTGATCGGTATTATATATATAATTTTTGGCCTCGTGAAGGAGAAAGTATCGCTCTAGCTTGGGAGAGGCTTAAGTCAATGTTATATTCATGCCCCAATCATGAGCTCTCAAGATAAATTATTATCCAGAAATTTTATGCTTGACTTTCTCGTAATGATCAAATCGTGCTTGATACTTCTTGTGTTGGTTCTTTTATGAAGAAGACTATTGAATTCCGGTTGGATCTTTTGGAAAGAATTAAATGCAATTCTGAATATTGGGAACTCTACGAAGGTAAAAATACAGGTATCAAAATTAAATACGATTGTGTTAAATCTTTTATGGATACTGATGCTTTTCAAAAGTTTAGCACTAAATATGGACTTGACTCCGAGATAGTAGCCTCCTTTTTTGAATCATTTGCTATTCATGTTGATCTCCCTAAAGAGAAGTGGTTTAAATATCACCCACCTATTAAAGAACAAATTAAAGAACTAGTACTAGTTAAAGAAGAAACCATACTTTACAATGTTGATCCGGTTGTTCCTTCTGCTTATATTGAGAAACCACCTTTCCCTGTTAGGATAAAGGAACATGCTAAAGTTTCAACTGTGGTTAACAAAAGCTATATTGAAACACCTAAACCTGATGAACAAATTAAAGTAGAACCTAGTATTGCTATGGTTAAAGATCTCTTGGAAGAAGACATGGATGGGCATGTTATTTACTTCTGTGAAGAAGCTGCTAGAATTGCCAAACCTGATAAAAGGATAAACATAGACCTGTTGTTGGCATGCCCATCATCTCAGTTAAAATAGGAGATCACTATTATCATGGTTTATGTGACATAGGTGCTAGTGTGAGTGCTATTCTTTACACCTTATATCAAGAAATTATGAAAGACATAGCACCCGCAGATATAGAAGACATAGATGTTACTATTAAACTTGCTAACAGAGACACTATATCACCAATTGGGATTGTTAGAGATGTTGAAGTCTTGTGTGGGCCCTACTGATTTCCTTGTTCTTGGCTTCCCACAAGATGACTTTTGTCCCATTATCTTTGGTAGACCTTTCTTGAACACCGTTAATGCTAAGATAGATTGTAAGAAACAAACTGTCGGTGTTAGTTTTGGTAATGAGTCTCATGAGTTTAGTAGAAAGCTTCATGAAAAAGAATTGCCTAGTAAGGATGAATTGATTGGTCTTGCTTCTATTTCTGTACCGCTTACTGATCCTTTAGAACAATATTTGCTGGACCATGAAAATGATTTACATATGCATGAAAGAAATGAAATAGATAAAATTCTCTTGGAACAACGTCATCTACTTAAACACAATTTGCCTATTGAAACTCTAGGAGGTCCTCCTCCACCTAAGGGTGATCCTGTGTTTGAATTAAGACAATTGCCAGACACTTTGAAATATGCTTATCTTGATGAAAAGAAGATATATCCTATTATTATAACCTTTTAGAACATGAAGAAGAAAGATTATTGAAAGTTCTAAGAAAGCACCGAGCTGCTATTGGATATACTCTTGATGATTTAAAGGGCATTAATCCCACTCTATGTCAGCACAAAATTAATATGGAACCTGATGCTAAACCCGTTGTTGATCACCAACGTCGGTTAAATCCGAAGATGAAAGAATTGGTAAGGACGGAAATCTTAAAACATCTGGAAGCAGGTATAATCTATCCTATAGCTGATAGTAGATGAGTAAGTCCTGTTCATTGTGTCCCCAGGAAAGGAGGTATAACTGTTGCTCCTAATGATAAGAATGAACTTATTCCACAAAGAATTGTTACAGGCTATAGAATGGTAATTGATTCTATAAATGCTTGAAAGATTATCTAAGCACACACACTTTTGCTTCCTTGATGGACATTCTGGTTTTTCACAAATACCTGTTTGTCAACCTGATCAGGAAAAGTCCACTTTTACTTGTCTCTTTGGAACCTATGCTTATAGACGCATGCCTTTCGGTTTATGTAATGCACCTGCTACCTTTCAAAGATGTATGAGTGCTATATTCTCTGACTTTTGTGAAAAGATTGTTGAGGTTTTCATGGATGACTTCTCTGTTTATGGTAAGTCTTTTGAAGATTGTTTAAGCAATCTTGATCGAGTTTTGCATAGATGTGAACAAACAAATCTTGACTTGAATTGCGAGAAGTGCCACTTTATGGTTAATGAAGGCATTGTCTTGGGTCATAAGATTTCTATAAGAGGTATTGAAGTGGACCAAGCTAAGGTTGATGCAATTGAGAAAATGCCATATCCTAAAGATATAAAAGGAGATTTATTAAAGACTTCTCTAAAATTTCCAGGCCTTTCATGAATCTTTTGCAAAAGGATATCCTTTTGTTTTTGATGATGATTGTTTGGAAGCCTTTGAAACACTCAAGAAAGCCTTAATTTCTGCATATATTGTTCAACCACCTGATTGGAACCTGCCTTTTTAAATTATGTGTGATGCTAATGATTATGTTGTTGGTGCTGTTCTAGGACAAAGAGTTGATAAGAAACTGAATGGTATTCATTATGCTAGTAAAACTCTAGAAAGTGCTCAAACAAATTATGCTACTACTGAAAAAGAATTCTTAGCAGTAGTGTTTGATTGTGATAAATTTAGACCTTTTCTATAGTAAACTATTCACACAGACCATGCTTCTATTAAATATCTTTTGGAAAAGAAAGATGCTAAACCTAGACTTATTCAATGGGTTCTCTTGCTACAAGAATTTGATTTACATATCATTGATAGAAAAGGAGCTGAGAACCCAGTAGCTGATAATTTGCCGAGGCTTGAAAATTTGCCTGATGACCCACTACCCATGGATGATTGTTTTCCTGATGAGCAGTTAGTTGCAATAAATGTTGCTCATAATATTCCTTGGTATGCTGAATATGCTAACTACATTGTTGCTAAATATTTACCACCTAGTTTTACATACCAAAAAAATAAAAAATTATTCAATGATTTAAGACATTACTTTTGGGATGACCCACATCTTTATAAAGAAGGAGTAGATTGTATTATTAGACGTTGTGTACCTAAGTATGAACGGGGACAAATCCTATGGAAGTGTCACTCCGAAGCTTATGGAGGGCATCATGATTGAGATAGAATGTCGGTGTACAAAAGTAGGGGTCCTTTTTGCACCCCTTGTGCGTGGGCAGTCGCAGCCACGCACCCGCAGCCGCGCTTGGCGGGACAGAAGAGGAAGCAAAATCACAAGACTACCAGAACCGTGCTCAAGGCCAGAAGCATGAGGGGCGAGGTGAAACTACCCCGGCAAGGCCCTTGCCGGGGCGGTCTTCACAGCCCCGGCAAGAGCCTTGCCCGGGCAACTTGCCCAACACCAACTGGGCCGCCACCCTTGAGTCTAAAAGTTTCGATGCCATCAACCACATTGGAACCAAGGCTCGGGAGGTCCTTCCATGGTGGCACGCAGATCTCTGTGAAGACAAAGGGCCTGTGAGGCCTACGTAGGAACCAAAAAAAAAAGACAACAGCGAGGCTCCTTGCCAGGGATGCCCACGAGGCCCCGTCAAGACTCTTGTCGAGGGCACCCACAAGGCCCCGGCAAGACCCTTGCCAGGAATATCAGCAAGACCGCGGCAAGGCCTTGCCGCCCCAGCTCAGCGGCCGACCCATCAACTAAGCAGGTACCCATGTGGCAGTACGTGGCTCCTAAGCCAACTAGTCAAGCATCTACATGGTGGCATGCAGATCTTCGTGAAGACCCTGCCACCACGCCAGCTCAGTAGCCTGCCAGCCTACATGGCGCTGCATGCCTCGTTGGCCTGGACGCGTGTCGGAGGAAGGCGAAGCGGCGATGGACGGGACGGGCCCCGTTGCCATCCCCGATAAAGTAAGAGGACACCTAAGTAGCACATTTAATGTGTTTTGTCCTACAGTGCCAGAGATAAACTCGACTACTGTACAACTTTCCACCTCCTGTGTGCCATTGTGGCGGCCCCTTTGACTATAAAAGGAGGCCCGCGGCGTACTGGGAGAGGATTCGGACTATTTGGACCCTGCACGCTTTGAAGCTAGTCCAAAAACACCAGATAAACACAAGCCAGTAGGAGTAGGGTATTACGCATCACTTGCGGCCCGAACCTGGATAAATTTCCCGTGTTGATCTCTTAAACCCACTCTTTCCACAGCCCCGCGCCCGCCGACCATAGAAGGGATTCCCCGTGATCCCATAGGTGTCGTTTCCACTGACATCTCTGGCACGCAGGTAGGGGGAGCAAGCTGTGAAATTCCGTTTTGGAGGTCAGCGCATCGACGTCATCATCACCATGGCCGCCAAGAGAAAGGGGATCAATGCGATCGGGTCGCCTAGAGCCGGCCCGTCCGCGCCGGCGTGGGCAGGCGACCGGGTGGCCACGGATGGGGCCAGACACGTGTCCCGTGAGCATCCATGACACTCTGGCGATCGAAACCAGGTGAGCGGCGTCGTTCGAATCCGAGACAACAAGCCGCACACCGCTGGATCCGGGGGCGGGACCGTGCTACCCACGGGCAGCACGGCAACCTCTATGGTACCCCAGCTGGCACCCGCACCACGGCCTTCCCAGGCCGCGTGCGATGAGCAACACTGCTATGCCGGAGCCCCCGGGCACCGCCGCAGTAAGATCCCTGTGTGCCACTCACAGGACATACCAGGCCGGCGTGCGTGCTTGGATGCCGGTGGAAGCGGCATGCGACCGCGAGACCGTGATAGAGCCCCTTCTAACCTAGTTAGAAGTCGGAGCGCGTCATGGTGTATGCAGCTCTTGCCGCTGCCCACGCCAGCAGAAGCGATGGCACACGTGCAAATGCTCCTCGACTTTCCCCTGCCACGGAGAAGCTCGATGAGTGGAGGGCCACCATCCGAAGCCTTCTCAGCTTCACCAATAAAGACGAGCCGCTCCCAATGGGACCCTCACGTCGGCGTTCTGTCGAGCCGGTGCATGCCTGCTGTGGGGGGACCGGAGACGCTGCGACAACGGTGCACTCTCCTCCCCCGCGGCCGTGATAGTAGCCACCGGCCTGCCAGGCCAACGCCAGTGACAACGTTTCCACAACTTCGTCTAACCCGCGAACCCGCTGCGACCAACATCGAGTTGTTCGAGAGTGAGCTCAGGAAGATGCTCGAATTACAATCGAGCGACGGCAGGAGGCGCGCCATCAGTCAGATCAGCGTGCGGGGCCTGCTATGGACCACCCAGCGCCGGGAGGCCCTGGCGGCTTGCCTTATGAGGTGGGTTGTCCGGCCTTTACCCGAGAGCTGTGGCAGTTCCTGTGGCCCTCCCACCGCATGTTCAAGCCTGATGTTGGGGAAAAGTACAACGGCAAGACTCACTCGTCGGAGTTCCTCAGCACCTACACCATCGCGATGCAAGATGCCGGGGCTCGCGATGATAAGGTGCTCGCCAACTACTTTCCGTTGGCACTTAAGCCCACGTCATGTCGTGGTTGATGCACCTGCCGGTGGATTCCATCTCTTCCTGGTCGGACATGTGCCACAAGTTGTTGGCGCCTTTACCGGAGGCCACCAAGCTCCTGGCCAGGCAAGTGACGTGCATGTCATCCCCTAGAAGGATGGTGAGTCCATGCATAAGTACATACAAAGATTCAGCCGTGTGCAGTACACCATCCCAGACGTTCATCCCGCCGCTGTCATCAGTGCGTTCCATCAGAATGTATGCAACCGCAAGATGCGTGAAGAGCTGGCGATGAACAAGGTCAAGGATGAAGTTGAACTTTATGTTCTGGCGGATAGGTGTGCTCGGGCTGAGGAAGGAAGGAAGTACCCCGGCGCAGACGCCGGCGCGGAAACCGACTCCACGGACGAAGATGCCGCTGCCCCGACGAAGAAGGGCCGGTGCCATAACAGGAAACATAAGGGCAAGACTGTGCTTGCCGTTGAGGGATCCAGCGACCCTGGCGCCGCCAAGAAGGCCAAGGCTGACGACCCCAGCAAGGAGGTTGCCGGGTGCGCCACCTGCCGGGCCTTGGCGGCCGCCGACAAGCCAGGAGGCTCTTACAAGCAGTACTGCAAGATCCACCGCACCAAGGGCCATGACCTCCAAAACTACCGATAGGTTGAGCTGCTTGCTGAAAAGAAGAAAGCTGAATATGAAAGGCGGGACAAGGAGAAGGGTCAGGATGGTGCTGAGGGGTCCGGCAAGAAGCATGGTGGCCAAGGGGGTCACCGCGGCAAAGATAATCAATAAGAGAGGCCCGCTCGGGGCCGCGACAAGAAGGAAGAAGATGATGATCATGACAAGGAGGACGAGTCCGGCGAGCACGAATTCCAGAAAGCTACACAGGCCATGTGCGTTGACGGTGGCGCCTCGCTGCACATCTCTCACCGCCAACTGAAGCAGTGGACGCGTGAGGTCACTGCGGCAGAGCCATCGTTCGATGCCCAGAAGCCACTGAAGTGGTCCCGCACACCCATCATTTTTTATGTTGCCGAGATCCCCTTGCCGTACAATGGGATCCTTGGCCGCCCAGCGCTGGCCAAGTTCATGGCGGCGTCACACTATGCCTACAACACGTTGAAGATGTCGGGGTCGCTGACCATCATCACCGTCCCCTCTCACAAGAAAGACGCGCTCATCTGCGCCGATCAACTCTACCGAGAGGCAGTTGCAACAACTATCGCCAAGGCACTTGCTCCTACTGCTGAAGCCCCGGGAAGGAAGACGGTCGGCAAGACCTCTTGCACCCACTCCGGCAAGCGCACCTCTTCGGAGTGCTGTACTCCCGTTGAGGACGTGCCAGAGAGCTCCACCGGCAAGAGCAACAAGTCCAAGGCTGCACCACCAGAAACTAAGAAGGTGTCTGTCAAGGAGGATGACACGAGCGGGGCTTTTACTATAAGCTCCACCCTCGATAGAAAATAGGAAAGTGCGCTCGTCGCCTTCCTGCGGGCGCATGTCAATGTATTTGCATGGCAAGCATCTGACATCCCAGGCATTCCTAGGGAGGTGATTGCGCACCATCTTGTTGCTTGTCCTCACGTGCGGCCCGTCAAGCAGAAGGTCAGGAAGCAAGCTTTGGAGCGACAAGAGTTCATCATTGAAGAGATCAGGAAGTTGGAGGCAGAAGGCCTGGTTAGAGGAGTACTCCACCCCATGTGGTTGGCCAATCCGGTGGTTGTGCGTAAGGCGAATGGGAAGTGGAGGCTGTGTATTGACTACACAGATATCAACAAAGCTTGTGCAAAGGATCCTTTCCCTCTGCCATGCATCGACCAGATTGTAGACTCCACTGTCGGGTGTGACCTGCTGTCATTCCTCGACGCCTATTCGGGATACCACCAGATCTTCATGATGAAGGAAGACAAAGAGAAGACCGCGTTCGTCACCCCATGTAGTACGTACTGTTTTGTAAGAATGCCTTTCGTTTTGAAAAGCACTGGTTCGATGTTTGCCCGGGCAGTCCAAATTGGTTTTGAGCCCCAGCTGCATAGAAATATGGAAGCCTATATGGATAATATAGTGGTCAAAACCAAGGACAGGGCCACGCTCATACAAGATCTAGAAGAAACATTTGAAAATCTGCGCAAGATCAACCTCAAGCTCAACCCAGAGAAGTGTGTGTTTGTTGTCCTGTCCGGCAAACTTCTTGGGTTCTTTGTGTCTCAACCCGAAATCGAAGCAAATCCTAACAAGATTAAGGCCATTAAGCAGATTGAGGCGCCGAAACAAGTCAGGGACGTCCGTAGGCTTGCCGGCTGCGTTGCTGCCCTAAGTAGGTTCATCTCCAAATCCGCTGAGCACGCCCTCCCCTTTTTCAAAGTTTTGAAAAAGGCAGGTCCAGTAAAATGGACTCTGGAGGCAGAGGCAGCGCTGCAAGATTTGAAGAGGTACCTTTCCTCCATGACAATACTAGTCGCACCTAAACCACAAGATTCGTTGCTGCTATACTTAGGGGCAACGAATCAAGTGGTTAGTGTTGTGTTAGTGGCGCAGAGGCAACTCGAGGGAGAAGCGGCAGTACCAGCGGAGCCGTTAGATGATGGGCCAGGGCCCTCCCTGGTGGGGCTTGACGCTGGCAAGACGGAACCCCCGGCAAGGTCCAGTCCCTGCGAGGCGAAGTCTGCGCAGATGAGCAAAGTTGAACAGAAGAAGAAGATGGTGCAGCACCCAGTTTATTTTGTCAGTTCCCTTTTGCAGGGGGCTAGCTCAAGGTATTCTTGTATGCAAAAGCTACTTTTCGGCCTCCTAATGGCCTCGAGAAAGCTGAACCACTATTTCCAAGCACATGAGATCACCGTTGTCACCTGCCTCCCTTTGCAACGAATCTTGCACAACCCAGATGCAATCGGGAGGATTGTGGAGTGGGCATTGGAGCTATCGAGCTTTGACCTCAAGTTTGAAAGTACTTCAACGATCAAGAGCCAAGCCTTGGCAGAGTTCGTATCAGAATGGACCACAACGCCCGACGAAGAAGTTCAAGAGACCACCCTTCCCGGCAAGGAAACATGCCATGATTGGATTAGGTACTTTGATGGAGCTTTCTCATTGCAAGGTTCTGGTGCGGGCGTACTACTCTTCGCGCCCACCGAAGATCACCTCAAGTATGTAGTCCAGATGCACTTTCCCCAGGAAAAATCAACGAACAACTCGGCGGAGTACGAGGGACTGCTTGCCGGTCTCAGGATCACGGTAGACCTTGGGATCAGGAAGCTCATCGTCAGGGGTGATTCACAGCTCGTCGTCAAGCAAGTCAATAAGGATTACCAGAGCCCGTTGATGGAAGCCTACGTGGATGAAGTGAGGATGTTGGAAGAGTGTTTTGACGGATTGCAAGCAGAGCATGTCCCCCGAGCGGAGAACAACATTGTTGACGACCTGTCGAAGCGCGCTGCCCTGAAGTTGCCTGTGGAACTAGGTGCCTTTGTGCTTCAATTAACTCAACCGTCCGTCGAACCATCAGCAGGACAGAACAAGCGAAGGAAGGCTGGCCTTGGCAACTACTTTCCCGCTGAGCTCCCAGGAGCCGCCAGCAAGGACGTTGCCGGGCGACCCAAGCCTGCTAGAGAGCAACAACCCCTGGCAGGGCCTCAGGCCCTGGCCGTAGAGGAAGTTGCCCCTACGGCCGAAGATGTGCCTTCAGTCCTTGCCGTCGAGCCCTAGGCTCCGGCATGGGCGCAGTCCACTGTCTGTTTCCTCCAAACAGGGGAGCTTCCTGAGGAACAAGAAGAAGCAGAGAAAGTAGCCCATCGGTCCAGCATGTACCAGTTTGTGGATAATGGCCTGTACAAAAGGAGATCGAACGGTGTGAACTTGAAGTGCATTCCTCGGGAAGACGGACTGAGGCTGTTGGCAGAAATACACGGAGGCATGTGTGGCTCCCACATAGGGTCGAGAGCCGTTGCCCACAAAGCGTTCCAGCAAGGCTTCTTTTGGCCCACCGCCCTCCAGGATGCAACTGCCCTAGTAACCAAGTGTGAAGCGTGCCAGTTCCATTCAAAGAAGCTTCATCAACCAGCCCAAGCCCTTCAGACAATCCCTCTTTCCTGGCCATTTTCGGTCTGGGGGCTCGACATACTGGGCCCCTTTCCCCACTCTATCGAGGGATTTGAGTACTTGTACGTCGCGATCAACAAGTTCACAAAGTGGCCGGAAGTGGAACCAGTGAGAAAGGTGACAGCACAGTCAGCCGTGAAGTTCTTCAAGGGGCTAGTCTACCATTTTGATGTGCCAAATAGAATCATCACCAATAATGGCACGCAGTTCACGAGCTGCTCCTTCATGCAGTACATTCAAGACTTTGGCAGCAAGGTCTGTTTTCCTTGTGTTGTCCATCCCAGGAGTAATGGCCAGGCCGAAAGGGCGAATGCAGAAGTGCTGCGAGGCCTCAAGACTAGGACTTTTGACAAGCTGCACAAGTACGGAAGGTGCTGGGTTGATGATTTGCCAACAGTTCTTTGGTCGATCAGAACGACGCCAAATCGAGCTACTGGCCAGACACCATTTTCCCTGGTTTACGGGGCAGAGGCAGTTCTACCCAAAGAACTCATATACGGGTCACCTCGAGTGCTCGCTTATGATGAGCTTGAGCAAGAGCAGTTGCACCAAGAGGATGCAACGCTCCTTGAGGAAGATCGTCTTCGGGCTGCTATGCGAGCCGCTCGCTACCAGCAGGGCTTGCGCCGCTATCATAGCCGCAAGGTTCACGCCCTCTTCGGCGGATTCAATCTGCCAAGAATTCAAACAAGTTGACGCCAAAGTGGGAGGGCCTTTATCGATTAATGCGAGTCACTAGGCCCGGCGCAGTCCGCTTGGAGACCGAAGATGGCATTCCAGTGAGCAACTCCTGGAATATCGAACATCTTCACAAGTTTCACCCCTAAGGCGTGGTTGCCGGGAGCCCCGGCAACCCCCATTTTGTACTAGCCTTGCCGGCAAGGCATGTAACCCTATGTACAAAGCTAGTTGCAAACCCTTAGCATAAATAAATGAAGCGCTGGCGCCCTAGAATTAGCATGCATGCTAGGTTGAGTCTCTCTCTCTCTGTTAGGGTTGATAGTGCTTGGCGGCAACTAGCATACAGGTCGAGTGCGTGTAATTCTGTCTCTTTCAATCCTCTTCTTTGGATCGCAGGCTACACAGGCATTCCTGCAGAACCATTTGGAGAAAAGAAGATGGATTGACACCCTGATCCCGGCAAGCCAAGGTTGCCGGGGGGCTGCAAGTTCAGATGAGTTTTCTCCCCCTGCTATGTGTTTCCGTATGAAACCTCGCTTGTTCCTGCGCCACCGTGCTCCCTCCTCCCCATGCCCGAAATCCCATTTAGGTCGGAGTCTGGTTGTAGTTGCGGTGGAAGGGGAAACAAGCAAGGAGCCCGATCCTACTCTACCCCTGCTCCCCGCCAAGAGTGTGGGTTTAAGCGTGGTATAAGGCAGGAGAACGACAAGGGTTGTTGCCGGGCGACATTGTTTATTTAAAATAACAAGGACTCACTCCTTGGTGTGAGCCTCGCTCATGCACAAAAGACCCCAGAAAACACCCTTTTTCATTAATACGTTAATCAAACAAGCACAATTCGTATGGAATAAGAGCACAAGCAAGGGGTTACAAAGTCTAGAATTCAACAAGTGCCCGCAGGCTTAAGATCTAAAAAAAGATAAGATGCCCGTAATCCCTTGCTTGTCCCTCTCCACAGGAAGCAGGCCAGGACAAACATGAGGGCCAAAGAAGCGCCTAGGCGAGGTACAAGCAGCAGAAGACACCAAGAGAAGGCTGGTGATGACGGTGCCGGGGAAGAAGCCGAAAGATGAGGCAGCGGGCCGGCAATACGCGACGAAGGTGTCGGTGCCATCATACTCCGAGTTGACGGCCCGCCGCCCGCCTTCTTCGTCTTCTCCGGCCCTGCAGCGCCAGCCACCAGAAGCAGCGGCCCCGAGAAGTTCAAGGAGCCGGCTCGAGGAGCCGCCGCCAAGAACTACCCTGCCCCTGGCAGATTGTCCTACCGGGGAGAAGGCCAGGTGCAGGTGGTGCTGCTGCCGGCGTCGCCTAGGGATGGAACGTCCGACGCCTAGTCAGACCCGTCCACGTTGTCTTCCCTGCCGGTGCTCTCCTCGTCGCCGTCGCTCGAGGAGGAGCTCTCGTTGTCGGTCGAGCTCTCCGCACAGCGCCCTAGCCTGTGTCCCGAGCGCCCGAAGACCTTGATGGAGAGCAGGTCACTCTCCACCAACTAGAAGCAGAGAACATGCCCCTTCATCAAGAAGTGGGCTCGTGCGAAGGTTTTCCACCCCCGACGAAGGAGCATCACATGAGGGATAGGGAACCCTGTGTTCACCCACATGTCGCCGTTGCAACACCCCTTCATGTGGAGCCTCAACCTCGATGGCTGGTCGATCTCTAGCACCCTAGCGAACGCCTCGGGAAGGCTAAGGAGGCTAAGCGGTGGCTCGCGCAGCTGTAGGATGAACTCCAGCACCGTGTCCCCGACGTGGCTGCTCGATGAAGCAGGAAGAGACGGTGGCGGAGATGGTGATGGAGATGGCGATGACGCGGATGTCCCCATTCTGCGCCCGCCATAGCCTCGACCACCTCGCTGACCGCGGCCCTGTCCGGCACCCCCACCTCGAGCGTGGTCTTCGCCTTGGGTGGCTGGCTCTTCCTTGACCGCCGCGGCTCTCTGGTGGGAGGAGGACCTGGTCGCCTCCGCGGAAGAACGATCGCGGCCACGCCCTCTCGCCATGGCGGTGGATGGAGAATGGAGACAAAGGGAAGATGTGGGGAGTTGCTCCTCCTCCTCCCCCTGAGTCCCCTTTTTATAGCTGAGCGGGGTAGGCTAAAAGATTAGCTCTACGCCTCTAAAGAGCCCGTTCAGGCCCGGCTCATTAAGTGGCAATGAGCAAGGCCATCGACCGCCCTCCCTGCCCAATCGAAGGTGCGTAAGTATCGGCCACCGCGCGCCTTCCCATATCCCGTGTGTCTTTAACTTACCCCACGCCGTGCATGCGGTGTACGTGGCTCAAGGGGCAGGCGTAGTGGGAAATGTGGAACGACAATTCCAAGGCAGAGAGAGTAAATGAGCAGCGCGCCTGCGGCCACTCCTTTTTTATGGGGAAGGCGCGGGCCGCCTCTTTACCGTATACCGCGGGATGACACGAGCATGCTGCGTTCATTCCACGCGCGAACCCCACATCACGCATTCAACGCAGGTCGTGGGGAAGCGCAACTGGAGGGGGAGTTGCCATGATAACACTCCGCCACGCGCGCCCGCGCACCTTTCTAGGCCTGGCCCAACAACGCCCTGCACTTATATGTGGCCCAGGCCGGGGGCTCCCGTTGGTGTACAAAAGTAGGGGTCCTTTTTGCACCCCTTTACTTGTGCGTCCCCCCCCCCCCATCCTGGGCGCCCCCCTACCTCGTGGGCCCCCTGGAGACCCTCCGACGCCAACTCCAACTCCATATATTGGCTTTCGGGGAGAAAAAATCAGAAAGAAGAAATCATCACGTTTTACGATACGGAGCCGCCGCCAAGCCCTAATTCGGGAGGGCTGATCTGGAGTCCATTCGGGGCTCCGGAGAGGGGGATTCATGACAGTCGTCATCATCAACCATCCTCCATCACCAATTTCATGATGCTCACCGCCGTGCGTGAGTAATTCCATCGTAGTCTTGCTGTACGGTGATGGGTTGGATGAGATTTATGTTGTAATCGAATTAGCCTCGTTAGGGTTTGATCCCTAGTATCCACTATGTTCTGAGATTGATGTTGCTATGACTTTGCTATGCTTAATGCTTGTCACTAGGGCCCGAGTGCCATGAATTCAGATCTGAACCTATTATGTTTTCATGAATATATGTGTGTTCTTGATCCTATCTTGCAAGTCTATAGTCACCTATTATGTGTTATGATCCGACAACCCTGAAGTGACAATAATCGGGATACTTCTCGGTGATGACCATAGTTTGAGCAGTTCATGTATTCACTATGTGCTAATGCTTTGTTCTGGTTATCTATTAAAAGGAGGCCTTAATATCCCTTAGTTTCCAATAGGACCCCGCTGCCACGGGAGGGTAGGAGAAAAGATGTCATGCAAGTTCTTTTCCATAAGCACGTATGACTATTTACGGAATACATGCCTACATTACATTGATGAATTTGAGCTAGTTCTATGTCACCCTATGTTATGATTGTTACATGACGAACCGCATCCGGCATAATTATCCATCACTGATCCGGTGCCTACGAGCTTTCCATATATTGGTTCTCGCTTATTTACTTTTCCGTTGCTACTGTTACAATCACTACAAATATACCAAAAACATTACTTTCGTTGTCTTTACTTTTGTTACCGTTACCGCCACTATCATATTACTTTGCTACTAAACACTTTGCTGCAGATACTAAGTTTCCAGGTGTGGTTGAATTGACAACTCAGCTGCTAATACTTGAGAATATTCTTTGGCTCCCCTTGTGTCGAATCAATAAATTTGGGTTGAATACTCTACCCTCGAAAACTGTTGCGATCCCCTATACTTGTGGGTTATCAAGACCTTTTTCCGGCGCCATGTCGGGAGCATAGCTCTATTCTTTGAGTCACTTGGGATTTATATCTGCTAGACACTATGAAGAACTTGAAAGACGCTAAGACAACAATTTATCCCTCAACTACGAGGGGAGGTAAGGAACTGCCATCTAGCTCTGCACTTGATTCACCTTCTGTTATGAGTAAGCTAGCGACACCTAAACCTGCTTCTGCTATTCGTTCTGATATGTCGCATGTTATTGATGATGCCACTTCTGCTATGCATGATACTTATGATGAAACTACTTCTATGCTTGATACTACTATGCCCCTTGGTGAATTTCTAGATGAACAAATTTCTAGGTCTAGAGAAAGAGAAATTATTGAAACTGAATACAATGATGAAAGTGATGATGAAAATATGCCTGCTATTCACGAGGGTTATCTTTTGATGCGGAATCTTACGCAGCTATTTTTGCTGCCGGGATAGATATGAACTTAAGAGGCTGCTAGTTAAATGGAGTAAAGAATCTCTTAGAGATAGGATGAGACCTGACCCTGCTTTTGCTACTTCACCTGTCTGTGTTCCTGATAAGGATTATGAATTCGCTGCTTATCCTGATATAATTACTTTGGTTGAATCTGATCCTTTTTATGGCTATGAATCTGAAACTGTTGTGGCACATCTTACTAAGTTAAATGATATAGCTGCCCTGTTTACTAATGATGAGAGATCGCGCTACTTTTATATACTCAAAATATTTCCGTTCTCATTAAAGGGTGATGCTAAGATATGGTTTAATTCTTTGTGTCTGTAGTCCCCAGGATATGATTTATTACTTCTCTGCTAAATATTTCCCTTCTCATAAGAAACAAGCTGCTTTGAGGGATATACATAATTTTTTGCAAATTGAAGAAGAGAGTCTCCCACAAGCTTGGGGGAGGCTTCTCAAGTTACTTAATGCTTTGCATGATCATCCTCTTAAGAAACCTGAAATACTTGATATCTTTTATAATGGACTAATCGATGCTTCCAGAGATTACCTGGATAGTTGTGTTGGTTCTCTTTTTAGGGAAAGAACACCGGATGAAGCTGAAATTATATTGAATAATATGTTCACAAATGAAAATAATTGGGCACCTCCTGAGCCAACTCCTGAGCCAATTACTAAGCCTATTCCTAAACCAACTCCGAAGAACAGAGGTGTTCTATTTCTCAGTCCTGAAGATATGCAAGAGGCAAAGAAATCTATGAAAGAAAAAGGTATTAAAGCTGAAGATGTTAAGAATTTACCTCCTATTGAAGAAATACATGGTCTTAATCTACCACCTGTTGAAGAAGTGTATGATCTCAATTCTTTATTCGCTGAAGAACCTCCTGATCCTGATATCCCGACACAGGTAGTAAAGGTAAATTCTCTCTATTGATATGATAAAGCTGAAGTCCCTCGTACCAAAATTGCTAGTCAGTGCTTGGATGAGTTTGATAACTTTATGTTTAAGCAAGATGACTTTAATGCTTATTTTGGTAGACAATTAACACAGAATACCTTTATGATTAAACGCTTGAGTGATTATATGGCTAATATTAGAGGTGAACTTAAACACGTTAGCAAACATGCTTCCATGGTTACCACTCAAGTAGAACAAGTACTTAAAGCTCAGAAAGAAGTGCTTGATGAAATGAATAGTAAGAAAAATTATTATGTTGTTAGAGTGGCTACTAGAACTGGTAGAATGACTCAGGAACCTTTGTATCCTGAAGGCCACCCTAAGAGAATCGAGCAAGATTCTCAGAGAAATAATATTGATATGCCTAGTTCTTCTAAAAGGAAGAAAAAGAAAATGATAGGACTTTGCAAACTTCTAGTGAACCTATTGCTGAATCACCTGATAATCCAAATGATATCTCCATGTGCGATTTGAAACACAATCGGTAATGAACATGAACCTAGTGAAAATTTTAATGATGATGTTCATGATGATGCTCAACCTAGTAATGATAATGATGTAGAAGTTGAACCTGCTGTTGATCTTGATAACCCACAATCAAAGAATCAACGTTATGATAAAAGAGACTTTGTTGCTAGGAAACATGGTAAAGAAAAAGGATGATGAGGATTTTGAGCGCTTTGCTGAAATGATTAGACCCATCTTTTTGCGTATGCGATTGACTGATATGCTCAAAATGAATCCTTATGCTAAATATATGAAAGATATTGTTACAAATAAAAGAAAGATACCGGAAGCTAAAATTTCCACCATGCTTGCTAATTATACTTTTAAGGGTGGAATACCAAGGAAACTTGGAGATCCAGGAGTACCGACTATACCATGCTCCATTAAAAGAAATTATGTTAAAACTTCTTTATGTGATCTTTGAGCCGGTGTTAGTGTTATGCCTCTATCTTTATATCATAGACTTGACTTGAATAAGTTGACACCTACTGAAATATCTTTGCAAATGGCTAATAAATCAACTGCTATACCTGTCGGTATTTGTGAGGATGTGCCTGTTGTGGTTGCAAACGTTACTATTTTAACGGACTTTGTTATTCTTGATATTCCCGAGGATGATAGTATGTCTATTATTCTTGGAAGACCTTTCCTTAATACTGCAGGGGCTGTTATTGATTGCAACAAAGGCAATATAACTTTTCATGTTAATGGTAATGAGCATACGGTACACTTTCTGAGGAAACAACCTCAAGTTCATAGTATCAACTCTATTGGAAAAATTACATCGATTATATTTGGAGGTTTTGAATTTCCTCTCCCTACTGTCAAGAAGAAATATGATATACTTATCATTGGGGATGTCCATATCCCCGTTGAGGTAACATAGTGTTATTCAAAATTTCTCCGGTTCCATGATTATCGGAATGAGTTTGTTAACAAGACTTGATCAACCTTGTTAGTGGATTCTTTTTGATGAGCATGAGATGGATGAAACTAGAAGCACAACCTTCTGTACCCTCTTTATATTTTCTGTTCTTTAGTAAAAATAAAGTAAAATAGTATTTTTCTGTCTGTTTCCTGATTTATCCGTGCAATATAAAAATATCACGAAAATAAAAGTCCTTAGAATGCCATGCCAATTTAATATGATTTTTTGGGAATATTTGAGGATTTTTAGTGCAAAAATTACATGGGAGCTGCCACTGCCACAAGGGTGGGCGCCCTCCCCAGGCGCGCACCGCCTCGTGGGCCCACGGTGGCCCTCCTCCACTTATCCTGCACCCATCTTCTTCCTCTGCCTCACACAAACCCGAAAAACCAACTCAAGCTCGTGTTCCGGCCACTTTTGCTGTGATTTTGATCTCCTTGCTCAAAGCACCTCTCGCAAAACTGCTTGGGGAGATTGTTCCTTGGTATGTGACTCCTCCATTGGTCCAATTAGTTTTTGTTCCAGTACTTTATTCTTTGAAAATTTGCGTTGCATAGGTGACCATGTTCTTGAGCTTAGATGTCAAATTTATATGGTTCCAAGTAGTTCTAATGCTTGATATATGCTCTAGGCACTTGTATGAGTAGTTGCTATCAATTTTATTGAAGTTGGTTCACTTTTTTTTGAAGTTACTAAAAATTTCAGAATTATTTTTCAGAGAAAACAATATGTTTAGGAAGATGTTCCAAGGTGGTTCTTCAAGGAAGCAAGGTCCCAGGCTTGCAATGCGTGATGCTGACGAGGAACCACCAAGAGACGCTCTTGTGAGGCCCTGTGAATGGCCTTCGGAAAATTTTATGGATCAAGCGGGAATCAAAGAAGAATTTAACGCATATTTGCGTAATTCTGGTCTTGAGGATTTTGAAGCTGACAAATGCCCCCAGTATCGTGATCTCACAAGTTCATTTGTGGGGAAGTTTGAGTTTTCATCTTCGCGTAATGCGCCTTCAGTCATGTTTGACCTTTATGACAAATCTTATACCATGGACTTAGAGGATTTCACTTTTGCGTGCAAACTTCCATCTTGGGGTAGTATCAGGGATCCCCCTAAATCTGAATATAGAGACTTTCTTGCTAGAATAACTGTGGGGGAATCTAGAGATATAACACAAGCCACTATAGGGAGCATTCACTTTCCTGCTATACATTATTTTGCTCTCTTCATAGGTAGATGCATAAATGCTAAGGATGAGGCATGTCACATGTGTGCCTCGATCTCGGCATTCTCGGAAGTGCTGTGTTAGGAGACCAATCTTATCATATGGGAGCCATTGTAGCTCGTAGGTTGCATCATAATAGACATAACAGAGATTTCTTTGGAGGAATTTATGCAACCCGCTTAGCTAATTTTCTGGAGATAGACATTCGTGAGGGTGATATGGAGTTACCCCCTACTTATTTAGATTTTGATTCTATGGTTTCCCACCAGTTTGTTGAGAGAACTGAACCGCCTCTCCAGTATCGACTAATCTTTAACAAACGACATGTTGTCCATATTACTCTTCCTGCTCCTGCCTTCTTTGATTCTCAGACAAAAGGAAGATATATTATTACTAGAGAGGAGGCAGATGAGTATGAGAGGAGAGCGGAGGCGTCTCGACGCCACGCTGCAGCTCAGGAGGCGATAGCCGCTGCATCGCAGTACGACCCCAGCTACACCTACGGGTATCCGCCAGGCTATCCCTGGCAATAGACCAACTTAGGCCAAAAGCCTAAGCTTGAGGGAGTACGTATTTCTCACCGACATTACATTTATGTTCACACACACTCATTGCTAGATGTCGGTGCTCATACTCTTTCATTGTAATATCCATGCTAGTTTATTTCCTTTTTCCTGCTTTCTTCTTGTGTGTTTAAGAAACCTTAAGAAAAACAAAAAAAATTAGTAGTAGTTTATTTTTCCTGCTGTAGTAGTAATAATTAAAAAGAAAACCCAAAAATATTTCCCATTCTTATTTTGCTTGTTGGGATCTTTCTCGTGTAAATAGTTTTATCTTCCTTTCTTTTCTTTGGGGTCGGTAGGAGAAGACCATGATTAGGTTGTTGAGATGGCTCTTATATGCATTATTGTTGATTTAACCAAGAGCCCATATTGCCTTGTCTTCTCCTGTTTATTGAATGCTCGCAGATTCCAGCTTAGTCCAATGCACGTGCACTCTTATTATTATTCACATCGTTCGGTCGTGCAAGTGAAAGGCAATTATGATGATATATGATGGACTGAATGAGATGGGAAAAGCTGGTATGAACTCGACCTCTTTTGTTTTTGTAAATATGATGAGTTCATCGTTCTTGATTTAGCTGATTATGAATAAACATGTTTGCAATGAAAATTAGAGATCATAGTTGCTTGTGCCATGCTTGATTAGCTATGAGTTATAATGGTTTACCTTGCGTGCCAACATGCTATTGAGATGATTGTGATGTGGTATGATAGGGTGGTATCCTCCTCTGAATGATTTAAGTGACTTGGCTTGGCACATGTTCACGCATGTAGTTGAAACAAATCAACATAGCCTTCATGATATTTATGTTCATGGTGGATTATATCCTACTCATGCTTGTATTCAATGTTTATTAATTTTAATGCATGTTCATGACTGTTGTTGCTCTCTAGTTGGTCGCTTCCCAGTCTTTTGCTAGCCTTCACTTGTACTAAGCGGGAATACTGCTTGTGCATCCAATCCCTTAAACCCCAAAGTTATTCCATATGAGTCCACTATACCTTCCTATATGCGGAATCTACCTGCCGTTCCAAGTAAATTTGTATGTGCCAAACTCTAAACCTTCAAATAAACATTCTGTTTTGCATGCTCGAATAGCTCATATATCAACTAGAGCTGCCCTTATCTTCCGTGTTAGGCGGGTTATTCTCAAGAGGAGTGGACTCCGCTCCTCACTCACGAGAAAATGGCTGGTCACCGGGATGCCCAATCCCATGCTTTATGCAAACTAAATCAAAATAATTGCAAACAAAACTCCCCTGGGACCCGTTGAATGTTGGAGGCACTCGTTGTTTCGAGCAAGCCATGGATTGATGCTTGTGGAGGAGGGGGAGTATAAACTTCACCATTCTATTTGGGAACCGCCTATAATTTGTTTAGCATGGAAGATATCGTCATCTCTTAGTTGTTATGTTGACAATGAAAGTATGCCGCTCAAAATATAATTTATCTCTATTTCAAAATCGAGCTCTGGCACCTCTACAAATCCCTGCTTCCCTCTGCGAAGGGCCTATCTATTTACTTTTATGTTGAGTCATCACACTCTTATTAAAAAGCACTATCTAGAGAGCACAACTGTCATTTGCATTCATTACTGTTAATTTATATCGGGTACGACTATGATTGGATCTCTTTTACCATGAATTACAATGTCTAGTCAGTCCTTGATCTTTGAAGGTGCTCTGCATTTATGATTTGCGGTCTCAGAAAGGGCTAGCGAGATACCATCTTGTTATATCATATTATGATTATTTTGAGAAAGTGTTGTCATCCGAGATTTATTATTATCGCTTGCTAGCTGATTATGTTATTGATATGAGTAAACATGAGACCTAGGAGTTATTGCAAATGTGGTTAGTTATGATCTTTGCTGAAAACCTGAATGCTGGCTTGACATAGGTACAACAACAAGAGCAAACAGAGTTTGTAAAAGTTTTTCATTTTCTCTTTCAGTTTGTCAACTGAATTGCTTGAGGACAAGCAAGGGTTTAAGCTTGGGGGAGTTGATACGTCTCCATCGTATCTACTTTTCCAAACACTTTTGCCCTTGTTTTGAACTCTAACTTGTATGATTTGAACGGAACTAACCCGGACTGACGCTGTTTTCAGCAGAATTGCCATGATGTTGTTTTATGTGCAGGAAACAAAAGTTCTCGGAATGACCTGAAACTCCACGGAATATCTTAGAATAAATAATAAAAATCCTCGCCAAAGATGAAGACCAGGGGCCCACACCCTATCCACGAGGGTGGGGGCGCCCCCCCCCCTCCTGGGCGCGCCCCCCTACCTCGTGGGCCCCCTGGAGACCCTTTGACGCCAACTCCAACTCCATATATTGGCTTTCGGGGAGAAAAAAAATCAGAAAGAAGAAATCATCACGTTTTACGATACGGAGCCGCCGCCAAGCCCTAATCTCTCTCGGGAGGGCTGATCTGGAGTCCGTTCGGGGCTCCGAAGAGGGGGATTCGTCGCCGTCGTCATCATCAACCATCCTCCATCACCAATTTCATGATGCTCACCGCCGTGCGTGAGTAATTCCATCGTAGGCTTGCTGGACGGTGATGGGTTGGATGAGATTTATCATGTAATCGAGTTATCTTTGTTAGGGTTTGATCCCTAGTATCCACTATGTTCTGAGATTGATGTTGCTATGACTTTGCTATGCTTAATGCTTGTCACTAGGGCCCGAGCGCCATGATTTCAGATCTGAACCTATTATATTTTCATGAATATATGTGTGTTCTTGATCCTATCTTGCAAGTCTATAGTCACCTATTATGTGTTATGATCCGACAACCCCAAGTGACAATAATCGGATACTTCTCGGTGATGACCATAGTTTGAGCAGTTCATGTATTCACTATGTGCTAATGCTTTGTTCGGTTCTCTATTAAAAGGAGGCCTTAATATCCCTTAGTTTCCAATAGGACCCGCTGCCACGGAGGGTAGGACAAAAGATGTCATGCAAGTTCTTTTCCATAAGCACGTATGACTATTTACGAATACATGCCTACATTACATTGATGAATTGGAGCTAGTTCGTGTCACCCTATGTTATGATTGTTACATGACGAACCGCATCCGCATAATTATCCATCACCGATCCGGTGCCTCACGAGCTTTCCATATATTGGTTCTCGCTTATTTACTTTTCCGCTTACTCTTGCTACAATCACTACAAAATACCAAAAACATTACTTTCATTGTCTTTACTTTTGTTACCGTTATCACCACTATCATATTACTTTTCTACTAAACACTTTGCTGCAGATACTAAGTTTCCAGGTGTGGTTGAATTGACAACTCAGCTGCTAATACTTGAGAATATTCTTTGGCTCCCCTTGTGTCGAATCAATAAATTTGGGTTGAATACTCTACCCTCGAAAACTGTTGCGATCCCCTATACTTGTGGGTTATCAATAGCCCATATCTCAACTGGAGCTATGAGCATGAAGAAGCGTGAGTTTCACAACTTGCACCAGGGAAATCGTATTGTGGCTCAGTACGTAGATGAGTTTAGTAAGCTATCTCGTTATGCCCCTGATGATGTGGCCACAGATGCCGCGAAGCAGGAGAAGTTGATGGAAGGGATGAATGATGAGATGAGCATGTAATTGATGGTGGCAACATTAAACAACTACCAGGAGTTGGTAGACAAGGCTCTTATGATTGAAGGGAAGCAGCAGCAGATTGAGAGCCGCAAGAGGAAGTATGGACAAGGAAAGTACCATTCTGGAGCTTAGGAGAAGCCTCGTTTCACCCTGAACTCGGGAGGACTTACGCATAACCATGGAGGCCATACCCACAATGGAGGAAGTTCCCATAACCACAATGGCCCCAAGAATGGGAATGGGAGTGGAGCAAGCAGTAATCACAACCGGTCCAACCCAGCCACACCCGCCATGAAGGATCTAAGTCACATTACTTGTTTCAAGTGCGGGAAGACTGGACACTATGCCACTGAGTGCCTTGAAGCGAAGAATGGGAATGGCAATGGAAGCTCTGGGAAGAACCCCAACCCTTTCAACAGGGGAAAAGTGAACCACGTGAACGTGGAGGAGGTTGAAGAGCAGCCGGATGCAGTTATCGGCAAGTTTTTGGTTAAGTCATTTACCGCAATTGTTCTTTTTGATACTGGTGCATCGCATTCATACATTTCAAGGGGATTCGTGGACAAATATAAGTTGCCCACCAAAGTACTTATGACACCTATGTTAGTAAGCTCACCATGAGCGGAATATATGGCAAGTCAAGGATGTTTTCAGATACCATTGACCATTGGAAGCCATGTTTTCCCTTTAGACCTGATAATTTTGGAGTCACAAGGATTGGATGTGATACTAGGAATGGATTGGCTATCGATGTATGGGGGAAACATCGATTGCGCCAGTAAGTCGATTTTACTCACCACCCCGGAGGGAAAAAGGATCAAGTATGTATCCAGGCATGCGCCAAGTAGAACCCAAGTAAATTCCCTCTCAGGAGTTGTTCAGGCGGAAGTGCCTGTAGTGAAGGATTACCCAGATGTATTTCCAGAGGAGTTACCAGACATGCCGCCGGATCGATACATCGAGTTTTTGATAGAGTTGTTGCCAGGCACCGGACCGATATCAAAGAGACCATACCGGACGCCCGCAAATGATCTGGAGGAAATTAAGAAGCAGATTAAGGAGTTGTTGGAGAAAGGGTACATTAGACGAAGTTCATCACCATGGGGAGCCCTAGTGCAATTGGTTGAAAAGAAGGATGGATCGTTAAGAATGGTTGTTGATTATCGTGCGTTGAATGAAGTGACGATCAAGAACAAGTACCCACTGCCGATGATCAATGACTTGTTTGACCAGCTGCAAGGAGCTAAGGTGTTTTCGAAGATCGATCTTCGATCAGGATATCACCAGCTGAAGATTAGGGATCCAGACATGCACCGAGGAGGAGCCAAGTATATTCTCTCACGGGAGTTGTTCAGGAGGAAGTACCTGTAGTGAAGGATTACCCGGATGTATTTCCAGAGGAGCTACCAGGAATGCCGCCAGATCGAGACATCGAGTTTTTGATAGAGCTATTGTCAGGCACCGGACCAATATCGAAGAGACCGTACCGGATGCCCTCGAATGATCTGGAAGAGATTAAGCTGCAGATTAAGGAGTTATTGGAGAAAGGTTACATTTGACGAAGTTCATCACCTTGGGGAGCCCCAGTGCTCTTGGTCGAAAAGAAGGATGGATCGTTAAGAATGGTTGTTGATTATCGTGCATTGAACGAAGTGATGATCAGGAACAAGTACCCACTGCCGATGATCAATGGTTTGTTTGACCAGCTGCAAGGAGCTAAAGTGTTTTCAAAGAGCGATATGCGATCAGGATATCACCAGCTGCAAGGAGCTAAAGTGTTTTCGAAGATCGATCTGCGATCAGGATATACCTAAGACAACTTTCACCACAAGGTATGGGCTATATGAGTATACGGTTATGTCATTTGGATTGACTAACGCCCCTGCCTATTTCATGAGCACGATAAACAAGGTATTCACGGAGTTCTTGGATAAGTTTGTAGTGGTGTTCATTGATGATATCTTGGTATACTCGAATAATGAAGAGGAACACATGGAACATTTGCGCTTAGTTCTCGAGAAGCTCAGGGAACATCGGTTATATGCCAAGTTCAGCAAATGTGAGTTTTGGTTGAAGGAAGTTGGATTTCTTGGACATGTTATATCAGGAGAAGGTATAGCAGTGGATCCAACCAAGGTTCAGTCTGTCACTGAGTGGTTGGCACCCACCTCAGTTGGAGAGATCCGCAATTTTCTGGGACTCGCGGGATACTACCGGAGATTTATTGAGATTTTTTCCAAGATTGCAAAGCCTATGACGACGTTGTTGAAGAAAGATACTAAGTTCCTTTGGACTGAAGAATGCGAAGCAAGTTTCCAAGAGTTGAAGAAACGTTTGACTACAACCCCAGTGCTGATTTTGCTGGATATACGCAAGGATTTCCAAGTATATTGCAACGCCTCTCACTTAGGACTTGGAGGGGTACTTATGCAAGACGAAAGAGTTGTTTCGTATGCCTCATGTCAACTCCGACTGCATGAGTTGAATTATGCCACGCATGATTTGGAGTTAGCGACTGTAGTGCATGCGCTCAAGACCTGGAGACATTTTCTTATTGGAAACCATTGTGATGTGTACACGGATCACAAGAGTTTGAAGTACATTTTTACTCAGAAGCAGCTGAACCTCAGGCATAGGAGATGGTTGGAGCTCATAAAGGATTATGATATGAAGTTGCACTATCATCCAGGAAAGGCCAATGTCGTAGCAGATGCTTTGAGCCGGAAGAGTTATGTCAATACCCTCGTAAGCGGAGGACTGCCAAAGGAGTTAGCAGAAGATCTCAGGGAGCTTCGTTTGGAGATCGTCCCTAGAAGTTTTGTTGCAGCATTGGAGGTTCAATAAACGTTATTTGGAAAGATGCGAGAAGCTCAGAAGGATGACCAAGAAATTGCTGAGATAAAGGAGAAGATGAGTGAAGGAAAAGCCAAAGGTTTTCGTGAGGATGAGCACGACACCTTGTGGTTTGAGGACCGTGTATATGTGCCCAATAATGCAGAGATCGGGAAGTTGATACTTCAGGAAGCTCATGACTCGCCATACTCGATACACCCCGGAAACGCTAAGATGTATTTGGATTTGAAGGAGCATTTTTGGTGGACGGGTATGAAGAAAGACATTGCTGAGTATGTAGTCGTATGTGACGTATGTCAGAGAGTGAAGGCAGAACATCAGAAAGCCAGCAGGATCAATGCAGCCTATGCCGATACCCGAATGGAAGTGGGACAAGCTTGCCATGGATTTCATCACCGGATTACCCAGGACCCGATCAGGATATGATTCTATCTGGGTAGTAGTAGATCATCTGACCAAAGTAGCTCACTTTATCCCAGTGAAGACCACCTATACAAGTGCGAAGTTGGCCAAGATATATATGACCAGGATTGTATGTCTGCACGGAGTTCCGAGGACCATCGTATCAGATAGAGGAACACAGTTTACTTCAAAGTTTTGGCACCAGCTGCACCAGACTTTGGGTACCAGGCTAGAGTTCAGTACAACCTTTCATCTGCAGACAGATGGACAGACAGAGAGAGTCAATCAGATTCTGGAGGACATATTGAGAGCTTGTGCGCTAGACTATGGATCAAGTTTGGATGACAACTTGCCCTACACGGAATTCTCGTACAACAATAGCTACCAGGCCAATTTGAAGATGGCACCATTCTAAGCCTTGTATGGAAGAAGATGTCGAACACCATTGATGTGGGATGAATTTGGAGACTGTCAGTTGTTTGGACTAGATTTGATTAAAGAGTCCGAAGAGAAGGTTAAGCTGATCCGAGATAGACTGAAGGTAGCTTAGTCTAGACAGAAGAGCTATGTAGACTCAAAATGCAAGGAGGTAGTCTATGAAATCAGAGACAGAGCATATCTTTGTGTGTCACCACTGCGAGGAGTTAAACGTTTTGGAGTTAAGGGAAAGTTAGCCCCGAGATTTGTAGGACCATACCGAGTTTTGGAACGCATGGGAGAGGTTGCCTACAAGTTGGAGTTACACGAAGGATTGTCAGGAATTCATGATGTGTTTCACGTTTCCCAGTTAAATAAGTTCCATGCAGAGATGGTCGATATTCCTCTGAGAGACACAGTGCCCCTGGAAGCAATTCAGTTAGATAGTGCTTTGACATATGAGGAGAAACCTGTCAGGATTCTCGAGTTTGCCAGCCGAGTTACTCGCAGCAAGGTTATCAAGTTTTGCAAAGTTCAGTGGAGCCACCACACCGAGGATGAAGCCACCTGGGGACGAGAGGATGATCTACGCAAAGACCACCCACACCTATTTTCTAGCCAACCCGAATCTCGAGGACGAGATTCATCTTAAGGGGGGGTAGGTTTGTAACATCCCAAATTTTCAATTTGGAATGTTATACATAGGTCATTCATGCATATCATATTTTTACTGCATTTTTGCTTCACGATCCTCGAAATTCTAAGCAACTCAAGGACCCACGGAGAGAGTTGGGGATTTCACCATTTTCATATTTGAATTTTCTCAAATATCGAAACAAGGATCATTTTGGTTTTAATTATTTTTCTCTCTAAAAATATTTCCAATTAAAATATATGAGAGGAGATAATATGACTTCTCCAAAATAAATGAAATATCAGAGGAAAAAAATTAAAATCAAATAAATAGTTTTATTTGGATTTTACTGCAGTTTTATTTGAATTTGAAAAATTTGCATATTTTAAATTTTGCATCTTAGGGCCAAGAAAATGTTCACTTTGTTCTAAATATTTTATTTAGACAGCGAAAATTGTTTTGGCATTTTTAGATTTTCTATTTTATTTTCTAGGATTTTTTTCCGGCCAAATCTGTTAAAAAACTCCCCCAGATCGAATCGGGCCGAGGTCTTGTTGTCCCACTGGCCATGCCGACTTCCCGTCTCTGCCGCGCACGGACTTGAGGAGTCTCGAGCAGCGCCGCCGGCCGCGACCCCTCCCAAGTCGGGCGTCGCCGCCACCTCGCCCCCCTTTAAAAGCCCACCCGGGGGCCCTCAGGAGCCCCAAGTCGCCAGCCCCTCCACCGAGCCGCTGAGGTCGGATCGCTAGTGGCATTTGGACTCCGTCTGAGGTCGGATCGCTACAGTGGCATTTGGACTCCGTCTGGTATTGATTTTCTGCAATGTAAAAAACACGGAAAAAACAACGACTGGCACTTGGCACTATGTCAATAGGTTAGTAACAAAAAATGATATAAAATGACTATATAATGATTGTAAAACATCCAAAATTTATAATATAACAGCATGGAACAAAAAAAAATTACAGATACATTGGAGACGTATCAGCATCCCCAAACTTAACTCCTACTCGTCCTCGAGTAGGTAAGTGATAAAAACAGAATTTTTGATGTGGAATGCTGCCTAACATGTCATATCATATTATTTTCTTTATAGCATGGACAATTGGACTTCTTATGTGATTCAAAGCAATAGTCTAGTTTTGACATAATAATTTAGATACTCAAGCATATCAACAAGCAACCATGTCTTTCAAAATATCAACGCTAAAATAAGTTATCCTTAGCCCATCATGCTCAAACATTGATCCATTCATGAAACACACTCGAATATTAACTACACCCAATACTTAAGTACAATCATATTGCCTCCTAGTTGGTGCTTTTATAAGAAAAGATGATGACTTAAGTTCAAAATAAAAAAATTGCATAAAGTAAAAGAATGGCCCTTCACAGAGGGAAGTAGGGATTTGTAGAGGTGCCAGAGCTCAAAGAGAAAAACTTAGAGATAGAACATTTTGGGAGGTGTATCCATCCCACCAATGAAAAAAACTTAGATTTCCCAACACTTTCCATGCTAGATATATCATAGGCGAATCCCAAACAGAAAATAAAGTTTATTCCTTTTTCCACCATACTTTCACTTTCCATGGCTAACTGTATCCACGGGTGCCCTCCATACCAACACTTTCCAAGAAATTTCTTATTTGACAACATAAAGTAAATTCATTTTTGCATTTCGGGACTGGGCATCCCTAAAACCTTTGCTTTACTCTCGTGCAATGACAAGTGAATAAAAACTCATCATGAGAATAACACATCGAGCATGGAAAATATTAGCCACCCCTCACTGCTCCGCGAGCGAAACAAACACACAAAAGAGAAGTTTATTTTGAATATTAGAGATGGCACATGCAAATTTGCTTAGAATGGCAAAAGAATACCGCATATACATAGATATAGTGGACTAATGTGGAAAAACTAGTTTAAAGGATTTTGGATGCACAAGTAGAGATCATACTTGGTGCAAAATGAAGGCTAGCAAAAGATTGAGAAGCGACCAACCAGAAAACGGATAATCTCATAAGCAAGCATGAAGCATAAATAACACCGAATAATGCACCACAAGTAGGATATAATTTCATTACATGACTATTGACTTTCGTACTTGCATAGGGAATCACAAACCTTAACACCAATGTTCTTACTAAACCATAATTACTCATCAACATAACTCACATATCACATCATCATATGTCAAAACTATTACTAAGAATCAAGTTTATTTTGTCCAATAATCTTAATGGAAGTTTTTATTATATCCTTCTTGGATATCTATCACTATGGGACTAATTTTCATGTGTTGCTTTTCATAAGCTCAAAGAAATAGAAGTGAAGATCATGAGCATAATTTTTCTTCTTTCTCTCAATATAATTTAAGTGAAGCAGGAGAGAATTTCTTGAAAGTTTTACTAACTCATAAATTAATCTAAGTGAAGCAAGAGAGAATTTATTAAAAAATACTAAGCACACCATGCTCAAAAAGATATAAGTGAAGCACTAGAACAAGTCCATAGCTCATAAAAATTTAAGTGAAGCATAGAGAGCAATTTTAACAAGTCATGACATAATTTTGGCTCTCCCAAATAGGTGTGTCCATAAAGGGATCAAGACTAAAAACAAAAAATAAAACAAGCAAAGACTCATATCATACAAGACGCTCCAAGCAAAACACATATCATGTGATGAATAAAAATATAGTTTCGAGTAAAATATCGATGATCGTTGGAAGAAAGCGGGGATGCCACTCGGGGGCATCCCCAAGCATAGTTAGTTGCTCATTCTTGGATAATATCTTGGGATGCCGGGGTATCCCCAATCTTAGGCTCTTCCATCCTTCATTCATACATCGTAAAATAACCCAAAACTTGAAAACTTCAATCACACAAAACTCAACAAAACCTTCATGAGATCCGTTAGTATAAGAAAGCAAACCAATACTATTATTATTGTATCAAACCAATTCATATTTTATTTTTGTATTATATCTACTGTATTCCAACTTTTCTATTGCAAAAACTCATCAAAGAAAACCATAGAGCCATCAAAATAAGGACACAACAGAAAGAAAACAGAATCTGTCAAAACAGAACAGTCTGAAGCAATCTGACTTTTTCGAAAACTTCTGGAAATCCAAAAATTCTGAACAAATAGGATGACTTGAGAAATTTGTATATTAATTGTAACGCCCGGATGGTTTTGCAACAATAACCCCCCGGTTCATTAAGTTTCTAATCGTTGTTTGAATCTGTCAAAAAATAAAAATAAAAGGAAAATAAAATTTGGGAGGATACACCCCACCGCCCAGCCAGCCGCCCCCTCCCCACTCCCCTGCCCCCGCTAATCGGGCCAACGGCCCAGAGGCCAGCCCCACTGGGCCACCAGGCCGGCCCAGCCGGGCCACCCCCTCTCCCTTATCCACCCCGAGGGGAAAACCCTAGTCCCCAACCGCCCCGCACTTCCCCCCCTCCCTCTCGCGCCTCCCTCGCCCCCTCCCCCGACCCGATCTGGATCGGGGCAGGGCGCCACCGACCGCCTCCCCCCGCCGGCGATCCCCCCCGCCGCCTCGGTCCTTCCCCCCCGCCGCCACGGTGCTCCCTCCCTCCCACGCCGCCCCACTCCCTCTCCCGAGCCGATCTGGGTGGGATCGACCTTGCGCCCGTGGACCTCCCGGCGCCCGACGCCCGGGACCTCGCCGGACTCCTCCACTCCGCCCTGCCTGCTCCCCGTCGCCCGCTCGTCCCCGACGCCCCCCTCGACCTACACCACGACGCGCCGAGACCCTACACCCCGTGAGCTCGACCTCCTCCTCCCTTCCCTCATCGCCGGTCGTCCCGACCGCCTGACGAGCTCCTCGCCCCCCGTGCTGTGCCGCGCCCGGCAAGACCACGCAGCGCGGGTCAGCGCCACCCGCCTGTCTCTCCCCTCGCCCGGCGCCTCTCACACGTCCGTGGCGCGCCCGCGCCTGCGCCCACCGTCGCCCCGACTCCCCTTCCTCTTCCCCCTCGTCGCTGGCCTTCAGGACCGTCCCGAGCCTCAAGGCCCTCCTCCCACGCTCGGCGCCGCCTCGCCCGCTCCGACCTGGCCCCCGATCCCCCCTTCTCCCGAGCCCGCCACGGCCTCCGTTGCCCCCCCTCACGGTGTCGCGCCCACGGCCTGCGCGTGTGGCTGGCCACTTGCCGCCTCGCCAGTCCGCCCGGTGGTCGCCGCCCGACCGGGCAGGTCGTGCCGAATCAAGGCACACTACCATGGGCGCCTGCACCAAGTAGGGCGTGTGCCTCGACTAGGGGCCCCACCCCAAAAACGTTAAAAGAAATGTTTTAATTAAATGAAATGAAAATGTATTAAAAGTGAATTAACCTAATTAACTAAATAACTAATTAATTAATTAATTGAGTAATTAATTAATCTAATTAATTCTGGATTAGTTAAACCTAATCATTAGCTAATTAATTGGGTAATTAATTAAACTAATTAATCTGGATTAATTAATACTAATCATTAGTTAACTTAATTAACTAAGATTAATTAATCTGATTAGGTTAATTAGGCTTAGTGAATGACATGTGGGACCCACTGGCAGGTTGACTTAGTCAACCTGTTGGTCGATGACGCGGCAAGATGACCTCATCTTGATGTCATAAATGCTTTTCAAATTAATTAGTTAATTAATTAAAATTCCGAAATTAATAAAACCTTTTATAATTCATAACTTTTAACCGAGTCCGGATTAAAATATTTTCAACATGAAAGTTGCTCGAGCAGCGAGGCGAATTCGGATACGCAGATCCGCTCGTCCACCGCACGCCTCTAACCTATCAAACCTGCAAACTTTCTCCTCCGGTTCATCTCAGATGACAGACGTCCGGAACCGGATAACTTCCGGATGCTTCCCCTAAACCGGTACCCTTCTTACCACGTTAGGGCACGCCTAGCTTCGCTTCTTGGCATGTCATGCATCGTTATGCATCTGTTATCGTGTATTCATTGTTTCTTCCCCTCTTCTCTTGGTGAGCTACGAGACCGACGCCGCACTGGCCGGTTCGACCACAAATCTTGACGATCCTCTCTCTTGCCGAGCAACCAGGCAAGCCCCCTTTGATCATCCCGATATCGCCCATTCCATTCTCTTATTGCTTGCACTAGATTTTGCTACCGTTATTGTTGCTCCTATTCTGTTGCATAGCCTGTTTATTGTAACCTGCTATTGTTACCTACCTGCTTATCCTAAACTGCTTAGTATAGGTTGGTTAGAGACCCATCAGTGACCCCCACCTTGTCCTTGTTGCCCCTGCTTCATCATTGAAGACCCGATCAACGGGATCGAGACCAGGCCCCGACACCGCACATCACTCCCCTTAGTTGCTCGACACTACTAGGTTACTATCGAGTACCGAGGGTGAAACCTCTCTGCAGACTTCCGATATTAACCCGTAGTATAGTTATCCGGTTGTGGTCATCGAGGGTGATTTCCTCTTTAACCACTTCCGATACGACTCGTCGTGCAACCCTCAAGTGTGGACCTCGAGGGTGAATCCTCTTTTGTTCACCTTGATGACTACATTGAGTGGAATACACCGGGGTGATTCCTCGTGTTTTCCCTTGATGTTTGGACTCACGGTTACTTGGACTTTTACCTTTGTTATTTGAAAGACGGGTCGACCACGAGGGGTACCAGCGCTTAATTGCAGTGATGTGGAGACGGGTTGACTGGAGGGTGCCCGCGAGATAATTACGAGGCGTGGCGGGCATTCCTAGCCCTTGCCGCAAGTCCTCGAGACGGGCAACGGGTCACATCTTTCGTGAGTCTCTGCTTGTTACCGCGTTCCTAATCCACTACGATTTGGATATTTGATCCGAGGGCCTCGGCCCGATAGCACTAACCATCACGTGGGCTAAGTATGGGCGTTCTGCGTCGTATACATCAGCGAAGCTTATTAGCGTCGGCGTCGGGCGGGCGCGCGGATTGGGCTGGAACGCTGTTAGGCTAGGTCTGCTTCCGCCGCCCGCAACGCGTGTGAGTTCGGGGAGATGGCCCATGACCCCGGGGCATAGGTTTAGTCCGGCGTGTTGGCTCTCTATTAAGCCTAGGTCGGGTTGCGGCATATTGTTTGACCGAGGCGGGCATGACCACGGAAAGTGTGTCGGCGGAGTTAAGCGGCGTGGTGGGTAAGTTGGTGCACCCTGCAGGGAAGAAAACATCTATCGATAGCCTGTCCTACGATAACGGACACTTGGAGTTGTATCCCGATCGATACAACTAGAACTGAAACTTGAGATGAGACATGGATATGAGCAATGGATTGCGATGAGATTTGGATTGTGATGATAATCTGGATAGTATGGCTCGGGATTTCTTTCTCGCAGGAGTCGAGGAAGGATCTCGCCGAGGTTGATAACACTACTGCTACTTTAAGTTATGTTACTCTACTCCCTCTTGTTTGCTGCAAGATGGTGGTTTCAGGAAGATGCTAGTCTTTGTTAGGACTAGGCCTTCTCTCTCTCGGCATTCTGCAGTTCAGTCCACCGATATGGCCTTTACACATATATCCTTGCATATGTAGTGTAGCTCCTTGCTTGCAGTACTTTGGATGAGTACTCACGGTTGCCTTGTTCCCTTTTTCCCTATCTCTATTCGATTGCTGCAATCGACGATGGAGCCCAGGATCGAGCGCCACCGCCTCGGCGACTACTACTCGGGGCGCCTACTACTACGCAGCCCGGCGGCGACCACTGGAGTGACCTAGGAGGATCCAGGCGGGAGGCCTGTCCTCTTCGTCTGTATCCCAGTTTGTGCTAGCCATCTTATGGCACCTTGTTTAACTTATGTCCTGTTCTCGAGATATTGTTGCTTCCGCTGACTCGTCTATGATCGAGCACTTGTATTCGAGCCCTCGAGGCCCCGGCTTGTATTATGATGCTTGTATGACTTATTTTTATTTGTAGAGTTGTGTTGTGATATCTTCCCGTGAGTCCTTGATCTTGATCGTACACATTTGCGTGCATGATTAGTGTACGATTGAATCGAGGGCGTCACAAGTTGGTATCAGAGCCGACTGCCTGTAGGAATCCCCCTTCCACACTCCTTGGCCGAAGTCGAGTCTAGACATTGCAAAACTTTTACTAACTTGGCTGTGTGCCTTACGGGCCCACGTCGCCATCGGGTGGTATTAGGATCTTTTACTCCTCGACCTTTACTCTGGGGCTCTGAACTCTCTTCTACTCGGGTTAAACGATTTTACTAACTATCACTAGGGTCCCGTGACCGCGTTCACCCCGAAGATGGATATAGCCTTAGTTGTTTTTGGGAATTGTATTTGAACAATTTCCACCCTGTCATTTGACTCCTTTGAAACGTCTTTGTTTTCAGATGGAACCCACGAGGCAGGTCGTGCGCCACACGACGGCCATTGGTGCCTCGGGATCACCTGCGGTGCTAGCCGAGATGATGACCTATCTGGGTTATCGCTGGCACCCCAGTACACCGCCTATGAGGAGTACGGGACTACAACCGGGGAGCGATGCCGCGCCATCGCCCACCTCTACTCTCGGGAGTATGAGTCCACTCTTGTCTGCACACCGCACATGGTGTTGGAGTGACCATCGATATGGCAGTCCACGATGCTGCTTATGCTTTGCGACACGCCTTCGCAGAGTATCGAGTTAGACACCTCCCCTTCGTGCACATTGCTATCGCGTCGATGTTGGTGAGGAGGTTACTACACCGCTGCCTACACCACGCTGTCACCGAGAGCCTTTCCACCATCGTAACTTTGTTACGCATCCGATGGGCTGGATCGAGCTAACCGAGCTCTTCGCCACGAGTTGTACATCACCCGTCGGCACCTCTACCGAGCTCGACGCTGATGCACCCTTTGTCCGTTCCGAGAGCTGCGCGTTCTGCGATCTACCCCGCCAGACCGTGATGCCCTGGGGAGTTGGTTGGCGGACGGGAGGCTACTCTCCCGACTTGGCCCTTTCACGCCACACTGACGCCGGATTCAGCACCGAGTATCCGCGGCCCTCGTGTCACCGACGTGGAGGACTATCCACCGCCGCACTACCAGCTTTCAGCTACAGCTACCTCCATGATGCAGCGTGGGACTGATGTAGGCTTGCTTGTTAGCATTTGTTGTATTCGCCATGAGCTCTGCGTGCCGCCTATGATGTAGTAGTCTATGTACTGGACTCTATGTATCGAACTCTATGCATGTTTCCTTTTGTAAGATATGCCAACTACTATGTAGTTCCCATCATGCTGCTTTCATTATGCGTGTTTCATCATGAATGATTCTTGTCTCTTGCTTATCTTCTCAAATGCTGAACTACCCTGTTATTTAATAGCAGGATGGTTAGGCCAGCAGGTCGTGGTCGTGGTGCCAACCTTCCACCACCGCTTTGAGTACATGGCTGGTATGATCCAACAGCTCGAGATGAATCGCCAGTTCATGGAGAACATGATGGCTCGCCTCGCCCCAATATGAACCAGCACCCAAACGGAACAACTCTGCAGGAATTCATACGCTGAACCCCAGCGTGTACCGCAGCTCAACTCAGCCATCGGATCTTGATGGCGGCTCCGTGACATCACCTATGAGATGGAGTGCGCTAATGTACCCCCGCCAGCTATGTCACCTTTGCTTCCTTCTTCCAAGGGACCCGCAGCTCAATGGTGGGACAGCCACCGTCGTACTCCGCCGGTTGGGACACTCATCACTGGCGGACTTCGAGCTGCCTTCGCGCCCGCTTCATCCCTCAAGGGTCATGGACGGAAGAAGCGTGAGTTCATAACCTCACCCAAGGCAACAAGACTGTTGAAGCCTATCGAGAGTTCTTGGACTTGTCTCGCTATCTGTCAAGAGGATATTGCAACCGATGCACGCAGACAAGAGAAGTTCCGTGACGGACTTCAAGTCGACATCAAGCTCGCACTTCTAGTGCACGACTTTGCTGATTTCGCCACCTTGGTGAACAAAGCTATCAATGTCGAAACTGGTCTGCAGGAATACCGAGCTCTAACAGCGCAACCGTGACACCGGCTCATCTTGGGCCCGCCCGCATGAAGCGCAAGATATGGATTCCCAATAGCATGTACCAACCCAATGCATCTCGCTTCAAGCAGAACTATGCTACACCTCGTGCGCTTACAACTAAGCAGCGAAGCTTCCAGCTCCGCCACCCCAAGCTCCTGTTCCCACTCCCAATAATGGCTTATGCTTGGTGCGGACAGCGAGGCACCGTGCTAGAGAATGCAACCAGAACTGTAAACAGTGGCCCTTCCAGCAGCTGGCCGTGGAAACACCGAACCGCAACAACACCGGCAAGTCTTATGGGCAAGCTCGGGCCAACCACGTTGAATCTGAACGAAGCTCAAGACCAGCCTGCCATCGTGATGGGTACACTCCTCGTAAATTCAGTACCGCATCTGTTTTATTCGATTCAGAGCATCACATTCATTCATGTCTCAAGATTTTGCATTCATGCATGGCCTTAAGCTTAAGACATGAATGCTTCACTATTAGTACACACCCGCGGGCCAATGTCGGACTTCCATGATTTGCAACGACGTCCCGTTGAAATCAAGGAATGGAATTCCTTGTCTCTCCTATCGTGCTAAAGTCTTGTAGCATTGACCTCATTTTGGGGATGGATTGGTTGAAAGCGATACGGCGACAATCGTTTGCGCCACTAATACCGTCCATCTGCTGCACCCATCTGATGAAATCGAAGCTACAATGCTCGTAAGGTTCAAAATGCCGAGGCAAGGCTCTATGCATTGAATGCATTGAACGCCGCACCCTCGAGGGAATTGAAAACATTCACTGCTGCTTTGCGATTTCCAAGACGCGTCTTTCTGAAGAACTTCCAGGATTCCCCGCTAGAGCTGTCGAATTCGTCATCGACTTGAAACCGTGCACCACTCCTATAGCCAAGCGTCCCTACAAGATGCCGCCGCATGAACTCCTTGAGCTAAAGGAGGAAATCGACAAATCTCTTCAAAGTGGTTTCATCCGCCCAAGTTGCTCTCCTTGGGGAGCACCTTCTCTCTTTGTCAAGAAGAAGGATGGGACAAACCGATTGGTTCAAGACTACCGTCCTATAAATCAAGCTACCATTCAGAATAAGTATCCTCTTCCTCGGATCAATGATCTTTATGATCAACTGGCTGGTTAAATCGGTGTTCTCGAAACTCGACTTGAGGTTGGGTTACCACCAGATCCGTGTTCGTGAGGAGGATATCCCCAAGACCGCATTTGTGACTCGTTATGGTTCATACGAGTACACCGTCATGTCTTTCGCTTAACCAATGCTCCAGCCACCTTCTCGCCGATGAACTATATATTCATGGATTACCTCGACAAGTTCGTCGTGGTTTATCTGGATGATATCCTGATCTATTCCAAGAATGAAGAAGAACACGCTGAACATCTTCGTCTTGTGCTGGAAAAGCTACGAGAGCATCAACTCTATGCCAAGTTCTCCAAATGTGAATTCTGGCTTCCCGAAGTAACCTATCTTGGGCATGTCATTTCTAAGGATGGTATTGCCGTCAACCCTGAACGAGTTCAGGCTATTCTCGATTGGACTCCTCCGAAGAACGTTAAGCAAGTCAGAAGTTTTCTCGGTCTCGCCAGCTATTGCCGTCGATTCGTCGAGAACTTCTCCAAGATTGCCAGGCCTCTGACTAATCTATTGCATAAAGGCGTCAAGTTCCAATGGACAGATAAGTGTCAGGAAAGTTTCCAGGAACTCAAGGACAAGCTGACAACTGCCCCAGTGCTAGCTCCTCCTGATACTAAGAAGGACTTCGTCATTTACTGCGACGCTTCTCGTCAAGGATTAGGCGGTGTCCTAATGCAAGAGCGCAAAGTGGTTGCTTATGCCTCTCGGCGATTCGCCCTCACGAGGAGAACTACCCAGTTCACGACCTCGAACTTCTGCTGTCATTCATGCGCTAAAGCATGGCGACATTACCTTCTCGGTAATCGTTGCGAGATCTACTGACCACCAAAGTCTGAAGTATCTGTTTACTCAGCCAGACCTGAACCTCCGTCGGCAGAGATGGATGGAGACTGCAGACTTTGATTTGGGAATCTCCTATCGCCGAGCAAGGCTAATGTGATGGCTGATGCTTTGAGCCGCAAGTCTTCTGCAACCACCTTGAGTTCACAAAGTTCAGCCCTCACTTGTTGAAGAATTCAGCAGCTGAACCTCCATATTGTTCCTCCGTGCACTTCGCTCCCCCTCCTCCGGAGTTCCGCAAGATGAATCTCCGTGTTGTTCCCCAGGATCCCTCTTTACCTGGCTGTTGAACCCGATCTCTTGGGCACCATAAAGACAATGCAGGATCGACTCGAGGTCTACAAGCTTAAACAAGGCGTCGGGAAAGGAAATCCTCATCCTTCACTATTGCCGATGATGGCGCCTTGTACTTCAAAGGCCGCCTAGTGGTGCCTTGCAAGAAGGACAACCTGGATATGACTTCGAGAAGGTTATGCAAGAAGCTCATGATCGCCTCTATGTATCCACCCCGGCAGTACAAAGATGTATCAAGACATTCGCCGAGATTCGGTGGTCTAATATGAAGCGGGACATTGCTCGCTATGTTTACGAGTGTGGCGTTTGCCGTCGTATCAAAGCAGAACATCAAAGGCCCGCTGAACTCTGCAGCCTATCTCTATTCCCGAATGGAAATGGGACCATGTTGAAATGGACTTCGTCCTTTGGATTTCCCAAATCGCAGAAAGGTAATGATGCTATTCTTGTCGTCATTGACCGCTTTCTAAAGTTGCACATTTTACGGCGGTCAAAGAAACGATCACCGCTAGCCACCGGCAACGCTCTATATGTCCAGAATTGTTTCACTTCACGGTATTCCTTTGGTTATCGATTCGGACCGTGGCAGCTTATTCACTTCAAGATTCGGGCAAGTTTCAAGAAGCTATGGGGACTCATTTATCTTTCAAGATCGCTTTTCATCCGTAGTCTCAAGGGCAAGTTGAGCGTGTCAACCAAATTCTCAAGACATGCTTGAGCTTGTGTCGCCTCATTCGCAAGAAATGGGAGGAATCTCTCCGTATGCTGAGTTCTCTTATAATAATAGCTTTCAAGCTAGTCGAAGATGGCCCCTTCGAAGTGTTATATGGACGAAAGTGCGAACCCTCTCGAACTGGTCGAAAGCGGGGCGTCCACTCTTGGTCCGGATATTATCCAACATGCCAAGAACAAGTCCGCATTATTCGCGAGAATCTCAAGACTGCTCAGTCGCGTCAAAAGAGTAATTATGACCGTCATCACAAAGACATGGTCTATCAACCTGGCGAAAAGGCCTATCTTCGCGTTACACCAATGAAGGGTGCTCACCGCTTCGGGATCAAGGGCAAGCTAGCTCCTCGCTATATTGGCCCTTTCACTATTCTGGAAAGGCGTGGAAAAGTGGCTTACCAACTGGAGCTTCCGTCGAACCTTTCTCAGGTTCACGATGTGTTCCACGTGTCCCAACTCCGACGCTGCTTCAAGGACCCAATCCGAGCAGTGGACCATGAAGTGCTCGAATTGCAGCAGGACCTCTCCTATAAAGAGCATCCGGTCCGCATTCTCGACCAAGCTGAACGCCGCACACGCCGAAGGCGATCAAATTCCTCAAAGTCCAGTGGTCGAATCACTCTGAAGATGAAGCCACCTAGGAACGCGAGGATCGTCTACGAGATGAATATCCCGCACTCTTTCCGTCTACCTCCTAAATCTCGGGACGAGATTTCTTGTAATGGAGGAGATTTGTAACGCCGGATGGTTTTGCAACAAGAAACCCCCCCGGTTACATTAAGTTTCTAATCGTTGTTTGAATCTGTCAAAAAAGGAAAATAAAGCTGGGAGGGGATACACCCCACCGCCCAGCCAGCCGCCCCCCTCCCCACTCCCCTGCCCCCGCTAATCGGGCCAACGGCCAGAGGCCAGCCCCCAGGCCACCAGGCGGCCCAGCCGGGCCACTCCCCCTCTCCCTTATCCACCCCGAGGGGAAAACCCTAGTCCCCAACCGCCCCGCACTTTCCCCCCTCCCTCTCGCGCCTCCCTCGCCCCCTCCCCCGACCCGATCTGGATCGGGGCAGGGCGCCACCGACCGCCTCCCCCCGGCGATCCCCCCCGCCGCCTCGGTCCTTCCCCCCGCCGCCACGGTGCTCCCCTCCTCCCACGCCGCCCCACCTCTCCCGAGCCGATCTGGGTCGGGATCGACCGCGCCGCCCGTGGACCTCCCCGGCGCCCGACGCCCCGGGACCTCGCCGGACTCCTCCACTCCGCCGGCCTGCTCCCCGTCGCCCGCTCGTCCCCGACGCCCCCCTCGACCTACACCACGCACGCGCCCGAGACCCTACACCCCCCCCCCCCGTGAGCTCGACCTCCTCCTCCCCTTCCCTCATCGCCGGTCGTCCCGACCGCCCCGACGAGCTCCTCGCCCCCGTGCCTGTCGCCGCGCCCGGCTGCCCAGCCGCAGCCGTGGCGCCACGCCCGCCGTGTCTCCCCTCGCCCGGCGCCTCACACGTCCGTGGTCTGCCAAGGCCGCCCCACCGTCGCCCCTCGACTCCCCTTCCTCTTCCCCCTCGTCGGCGGCCTTCGCCGCCGTCAGGACCGCCCGAGCCCGCTCCCCTCCTCCCTGTTCGGGCGCCTCCCGCTGCTCCGACCGGGCCCCGATCCCCTTCTCCCGAGCCCGCCACCGCCTCCGTCGCCCCCCTCACGGGGTGTCGCTCGCCGGCTGGCGCGTGGCCAGGAGCCCGCCACTTGCCGCCTCAGCGCCTCGTCCGCCCGGTGGTCGCCGCCCGACCGGGCAGGTCGTGCCGAATCGGCGGCACCACCCACATGGCGCCTGCTTTTGTAGGCCGTGTGCCTCTGACTAGGGGGCCCCACCCCCAAAAACGTTAAAAGAAATGTTTTAATTAAACAGAAATGAAAAATGTATTAAAAGTGAATTAACCTAATTAACTAAATAACTAATTAATTAATTAATTGAGTAATTAATTAATCTAATTAATTCTGGATTAGTTAAACCTAATCATTAGCTAATTAATTGGGTAATTAATTAAACTAATTAATCCTGGATTAATTAATACTAATCATTAGTTAACTTAATTAACTAAGATTAATTAATCCTGATTAGGTTAATTAGGCTTAGTGAATGACATGTGGGACCCACCTGGCAGGGTTGACTTAGTCAACCCTGTTGGCTGATGACGTCAGCATGACCTCATGCTGATGTCATAAATGCTTTTCGAAATTAATTAGTTAATTAATTAAAATTCCGAAATTAATAAAACCTTTTATAATTCATAACTTTTAATCCGTGAGTCGATTAAAATATTTTCAACATGAAAGTTGCTCGTAGCGGCGAGACGAATTCGGATACGCGATCCGTTCGTCCACCGCACGTCTCTAACCTATCAAACCTGCAAACTTTCTCCTCGGTTCATCAGATGACAGACGTCCGGAACCGGGATAACTTCCCGGATGCTTCCCCCCTAAACCAGTACCCTTCTTACCACGTTAGGGCACGCCTAGCTTCGCTTCTTGGCATGTCATGCATCGTTATGCATCTGTTATCGTGTATTCATTGTTTCTTCCCCCTCTTCTCTTGATGAGCTACTGAGACCGACGCCTTGCGGTGGCAGTTCGACTACTGATCTTGACGATCCTCTCTCTTGCCAGAGCAACCAGGCAAGCCCCCCTTTGATCATCCCGATATCGCCCATTCCATTCTCTTATTGCTTGCACTAGATTTTGCTACTGTTATTGTTGCTCCTATTCTGTTGCATAGCCTGTTTATTGTAACCTGCTATTGTTACCTACCTGCTTATCCTAAACTGCTTAGTATAGGTTGGTTAGAGACCCATCAGTGACCCCCACCTTGTCCTTGTTGCCCCTGCTTCATCATTGAAGACCCGATCAACGGGATCGAGACCAGGCCCCGACACCGCACATCACTTCCCCTTAGTTGCTCGACACTACTAGGTTACTATCGAGTACCGAGGGTGAAACCTCTGCAGCACTTCTGATATTAACCCTGTAGTATAGTTATCCGGTTGTGGTCATCGAGGGTGATTTCCTCTTTAACCACTTCCGATACGACTCTGTCGTGCAACCCCTCAAGTGTGGACCTCGAGGGTGAATCCTCTTATGTTCACCTTGATGACTACATTGAGTGGAATACACCGGGGGTGATTCCTCGTGTTTTCCCCTTGATGTTTGGACTCACGGTTACTTGGACTTTTACCACTGTTACTTGGAAAGACGGGTCGACCACGAGGGGTACCAGCTGCTTAATTGCAGTGATGTGGAGACGGGTTGACACGGAGGGTGCCGCGAGATAATTACGAGGCGTGGCGGGCATTCCTAGCCCTTGCCGCAAGTCCACGAGGCAGGGCAGCGGGGTCACATCTTCGTGAGTCTCGCTTGTTACCGCGCTCCTAATCCACTACGATTTGGATATTTGATCCGAGGGGCCTCTCGGCCGATAGCACTAACCATCACGTGGGCTAAGTATGGGCGTTCTGCGTCGTATACATCAGCGAAGCTTATTAGACGTCGTCGGGCGGCCTTGGCCGGATTGGGCTGGAACGCTGTTAGGCTAGGTCTGCTTCGGCCGCCTCGCATAGCGTCTGAGGAGTTCGGGAGATGGCCCATGACCCCGGGGCATAGGTTTAGTCCGGCGTGTTGGCCTCTCTATTAAGCCTAGGTCGGGTTGCGGCGTATTGTTTGACCGAGGCGGGCATGACCGGAAAGTGTGTCCGGCTGGAGTTAAGCGGCGTGGTGGGTAAGTTGGTGCACCCTGCAGGAAGAAAACATCTATCGATAGCCTGTCCCTCTGATAGCGGACACTTGGAGTTGTATCCCGATCGATACAACTAGGCTGAAACTTGAGATGAGACATGGATATGAGCAATGGATTGCGATGAGATTTGGATTGTGATGATAATTGGATAGTATGGCTCGGGATTTCTTTCTCGCAGGAGTCGAGGAAGGATCTCGGCGAGGTTGATAACACTACTGCTACTTTAAGTTATGTTACTCTACTCCCTCTTGTTTGCTGCAAGATGGTGGTTTCCGGAAGATGCTAGTCTTCGTTAGGACTAGGCCTTCTCTCTATTCTGGCATTCTGCAGTTCAGTCCACTGATATGGCCTTTACACATATATCCTTGCATATGTAGTGTAGCTCCTTGCTTGCGAGTACTTTGGATGAGTACTCACGGTTGCCTTGTTCCCCCTTTTTCCCCTATCTCTATTCGATTGCTGCAATCAGACGATGGAGCCCAGGATCCAGACGCCACCGCCTACGACGACTACTACTCTTCTGCAAAAAGAATCGGGCAAAATCTCTTTCTGATAAAAAATGAGAATTGTTTTCGTGAGCATAAAGTTTCTGTCTTTTTTAGCAAGATTAAACAACTATCACCCAAGAAGATCCTATCGGTTCTACTTGGCACAAACACTAATTAAAAAAAACACAATCATAACAGTAGCATAATTGTGCTAACACTCAAGAACAGAAAGAAAAAAATCAAAAATAAAATTTATTCATTGGGTTGCCTCCCAGCGAGCGCTATAGTTTTACGCCCTTAGCTAGGCATAAAGCAAGGATCTAAGTTTTGATATCTTTCTTCTTAACTTTACTATAGGTATTTTCATCATGAGGCTTTGTAAACACAACATAAAACATGTTATCCATAGAAGCCTTGGCAATCCTAAGTTGGTTTTCACCATACCCCTTTTGATTTCCCGCAACAATCCAAGAGTAATGTTGATTAACATTGTTGCAGACTTGTTGGATTATATCTAGAACCGGGACTTCCTTCTTAAGATTCTCATAAAAGATTTTATTGTCCCCAAGAAAATGTCCTAAATCATAGTCACTATTGTAAAGAATTTCATCTATCAAAGGTTTTTCTCGATTCATACCATAAAAATCGAAGATTTCCCTAGCTTCCCGTATTATGTAGTCAAACTCATTCATAAGAACAAGAGTGGCCAACTCTTTAGCCCTAGGATTCTTTATAACAGGAAGCTCGAAGAACAATCTTTGCAATGTAGGATGGCTACGAATAAATTTACTTTCAAGTTTTAGAACTAGTGATGAAATAGCATCCGCATAAGACCTAGTAGTTTTAAGTATAGGAGCATCATCAAGACTTAGATTCCCAACACAATTGAAAAATTCTTGGATACATTCTTTTCCCATAACGTTTCCTTGCCCCAAGATAAAAGTTTTAGCATCCAGATTGCCCGTGCGTCCAATTTTAGGAGTTAGGCCATCATCTGTTGGTGCCATACCGAAATCACTCATGATTGCAAACAAAGGATGGATCTGACAAGAAAACGGCGATCGAAAAAAGAGAGGTGAATAAAACGGCAAATTTTTGTGAAGTGGGGGAGAGGAAAACGATATGCAAATGGCAAATAATGTAAATTGCAAGGAGATGTGATTTGTGATTAGGAACCTGGTATATGTTGAAGATCCTCCCCAGCAACGGCGCCAAAAATTCCTTTTGATGTCGCTTGAAGCTACATCGGTATTTCCCCAAAGAGGAAGGGATGATGCACCACAACGGCGGTAGGTATTTCCCTCCGATATGAAACCAAGGTTATCGAACCAGTAGGAGAACCAATCAAGACAACGTAAACAGCTCCTGCACACAGATAACAAATCCTTGCAACCCGACGTGTTAAAGGGGTTGTCAATCCCTTCTGGGGTACGGCGCCTCAATATAGGCAAACAGACGTGAGATAAATTTGTAGTAAATTGATAGATAGATCATAAATAAAATAAATATAAATACAATGCAGCAAGGTATTTTTCTATTTTTGGTTTAATAGATCTGAAATTAAATGCAAGAGAAAAGTAGATCGCAAAGGCAAATATATGAGAAGAAAGACCTGCGGGCCGTAGGTTTCACTAGTGGCTTCTCTCGAAAATAGCAAACGGTGGGTGAACAAATTACTGTTGGGCAATTGATAGAACTTCAAATAATTATGATGATATCCAGGTAATGATCATTATATAGGCATCATGTCCAAGATTAGTACACCGACTCCTGCCTGCATCTACTACTATTACTCCGCACGTCGACCGCTATCCAGCATGCATCTAGTGTATTAAGTTCATGGAAAAAATGGAGTAATGCAATAAGAACAATGACATGATGTAGACAAGATCTATCTATGTAGAGATAGAACCCATCGTTTTATCCTTAGTAGCAACGATACATACGTATCGTTTCCCTTTCTGTCACTGGGATCAAGCACCGTAAGATCGGACCCACTACAAAGCACCCCTTCCCATTGCAAGATAAATAGATCAAGTTGGCCAAACAAAACCAAAATATCGGATAAGAAATACGAGGCTATAAGCAATCATGCATATAAGAATCAAAGAAACTCAAATAAATTTCATGGATATAAAAAGATAGATCTGATCATAAACTCAAAGTTCATCGATCCCAACAAACTCACCGCAAAAGAGTTACATCATATGGATCTCCAAGAGACCATTGTATTGAGAATTTAGCGAGACAGAGAAAGCCATCTAGCTACTAACTACGGTCCCGAAGGTCTACAAAGAACTACTCACGCATCATCGGAGAGGCACCAGTGGAGGTGGTGAACCCCATCCGAGATGGTGTCTAGATTAGATCTGGTGGTTCTGGACTCTGCACCGGCTAGATGAATATTTTGTCGACCGTCCTAGGGTTTCTGGAATATTGGGGTATTTATAGAGCAAAGAGGCGGTCCAGGGGCACCTGAGGTGGGCACAACCCACCAGTGCGCGCCTGGGCCTCCTAGCGCTCCCTGGTGGGTTGTGCCCCCCTCGGGGCACCCACCAGGCGCAGAAAGGTCCCGTTGTGTTCCTTCTGGCCCATAAAAAATCATCATGGAGTTTCGTGGCATTTGGGCTCCGTCTGGTACTGATTTTCTGTGATGTAAAAAACATGGGGAAAACACCAACTGGCACTTGGCACTATGTCAGTAGGTTAGTACCAAAAAAGGATATAAAATGACTATATAATGATTATAAAACGGCCAAATTTGATAATATAATAGCATGAAACAATACAATATTATAATTACGTTGGAGAAGTATCAGATGCAACCTCACGGGGCATCTGATCATCACCCTACGGACAAGAAAATTAAACCCTTAATGGGACCCGGAACTGTCCTTGATGGATGGCTCGAAAAGCCCTGTTGGATACACACGACGCTGAATTCCAAACCAACACACAGCCTTCGGGCATGTTGGGTACTCCGGCAGGTGGCCAAGAGCGGAGAGGCTATCCTCACCAATACGACCTCGGAGAAATACCCTCCGGAGGACGACAATCTCAACGTCTTAACGACCTTCGAGACCTATTCTTCAAATAATCAGCGTAAAAGGGCACTCCGCGACCTCGCCGAAGTCAACCAAGTAGCCGCAGTAAACCCTTGGAACGATACGGTGATAACTTTCACCGCCAACGATGAACCAAGGGCTCGATCTGTCCGTGCACCAGCCGCTTTGGTCTTAAATCCAATCGTCGATGGCTTTTGACTCGCTAAAGTGCTCATGGATGGCGGTAGCGGATTGGACCTCATCTAAAAGAACACGCTCGATAAAATTGAAATAGAGAAGAGCCACATCGAGCAGAGCAGTACAACATTTCAAGGCATTATCCCCAGTCGAGAAGCACAATGCTCGAGGAAAATTAAACTTGATGTGGTTTTCGGCACGCCGGAGAACTATAGGTCCGAAGAGTTAATCTTCCATGTGGCACCTTTCAACAGCGGATATCACGCCCTGTTGGGGTGAGACGCATTCACACGCTTTCAAGCCATACCCCATTACGGGTACATGAAGCTCAAAATGGCTGGGCCCAACAGAGTTATCACTATCACCAATGATCTGGACATAGCACTCCGCGCTGAAAACAAAACCACATCCCTGGCCCTCGTGGCATTATCTGAGGCCCTTGCGGCCGAGGAGCTCACTGCTCTGCGTTCCATAGTGGAAAGAGATGACGTAATCCTCGATAAAAGGCCTAAGTCCACTTCATTACTCTATATGGGACTTTTTGCTTCAACGCTATGCCTTTCGGACTCAAAAATGCCGGCGCCACTTATCAACGCATGATTCAAACATGCCTGGAAAAACAAATTGGCAAGACAGTGGAGGCATATGTGGATGATGTAGTCATCAAAACCAAACATATCAGATCATTGGTAGACAACTTACGCCTTACATTTGACAATCTCTGAACATATGACATAAGGCTCAATCAAAAAATGTGTTTTCGGCATTCCGGCCAGAAAGTTGCTCGGGTTCATTGTTTCCAATAGAGGAATCGAAGCAAATCCGACCAAAATCCGAGCCCTGTCACAATTGGCAACACCAACAAACCAAAAGCAGGTCCAAAAACTAGCTGGGTGCGTGGCAGCCTTGAGCCGCTTTATCTCCACATATGGAGAGAAGGCGCTGCCGCTATATCGCCTGCTCCGACGTACCGACCACTTTGCGTGGACGGACACGGCAACAACCGGGTTGGAAGAAATAAAAACTTTGTTAGCAAACAACCCAATCCTTGCCGCACCTAACATTGGCGAACCTATGCTGTTGTACATATCTGCAACTCACCAGGTGGTGAGTGATGTGCTCGTCGTCGAACGAGAGGAAGAGGGACACAAATTCCCACTCTAAAAACTAGTATACTATGTATCCGCAGTTCTCACACCATGCAAATCTTGATACCCGCACTATCAAAAGAGTGCTCGATCACGGTGGCCTCCGAGGTACCACTCAATGACATCATAAACAATCGAGATGCCACCAGCCGCATTGCAAAATGGGCTATCGAGCTCTTACCATTTGAAATATCATACGAGCCACGCCGAGCTATTAAATCTCAGGTGTTGGCCGACTTTGTCGCCGAGTGGATAGAAGCCGAACTCCCTAAAAGTATGGCACATACTCCAACTGGGTGATGTACTTTGACGGCTCTAAAATGCTAGCCGGACTGGGGGTGGGTGTCATCCTAACATCCCCTACAGGGGACACAGTCTGTTACATATTACAAATCGTGTATACGGACTCCAATAACGCAGCCGAATATGAGGCACTACTGCATGGTATCCGGATGGCTCTTTCTATGGGCATACAACACCTCGAGTTGCGCGGGGATTCGAACCTCGCAATATCCCAAATAAACAGAGAATTCGATGCAAAGGATCCAAAGATGGCGGCTTACGGCAACACCGTACTCAAAATATCAGCTCGGTTTGAGGGGCTCGAGTTCCACCATGTGGCCCGAGATAGTAATCAAGTGATACGTCTCCAACGTATCTATAATTTTGGATTGCTCCATGCTATATTATCTACTGTTTTGGACTATGTTGGGCTTTATTTTCCACATTTATATTATTTTTGGGACTAACCTATTAACCGGAGGCCCAGCCCAGAATTGTTGTTTTTTTGCCTATTTCCGTGTTTCGAAGAAACGGAATATCAAACGGAGTCCAAACGGAATGAAACCTTCGAGAACATGATTTTCTCACCAAACGTGATCCGGAGACTTGGACCCTACTCCAAGGAACAAAGAGGCGGTGGCGAGGTGGGGCGCCCCCTAGGCGCGCCCTGCCTCGTGGGCCCCCTATTGCTCCACCGACGTACTCCTTCCTCCTATATATACCTACGTACCCCCAAACGATCAGATACGGAGCCAAAAACCTAATTCCACCGCCGCAACTTTCTGTATCCACGAGATCCCATCTTGGGGCCTGTTCCGGAGCTCCGCCGGAGAGGGCCGTCATCACGGAGGGCTTCTACATCATCATAGCCTCTCCGATGAAGTGTGAGTAGTTTACCTTAGACATTTGGGTCCGTAGTTATTAGCTAGATGTCTTCTTCTCTCTTTTTGGATCTCAATACAATGTTCTCCCCCTCTCTCGTGGAGATCTATTTGATGTAATCTTCTTTTTGCGGTGTGTTTGTTGAGACCGATGAATTGTGGGTTTATGATCAAGTCTATCTATGAATAATATTTGAATCTTCTCTGAATTCTTTTATGTATGATTGGTTATATTTGCAAGTCTCTTCAAATTATCATTTTGGTTTCGCCTACTAGATTGGTTTTTCTTGCAATGGGAGAAGTGCTTAGCTTTGGGTTCGATCTTGCGGTGTCCTTTCCCAGTGACAGAAGGGGCAGCAAGGCACGTATTGTATCGTTGCCATCGAGGATAACAAGATGGGGTTTTTTTATCATATTGCATGAATTTATCCCTCTACATCATGTCATCTTGCTTAAGGCGTTACTCTATTTTTAAACATAATACTCTAGATGCATGCTGGATAGAGGTCGATGAGTGGAGTAATAGTAGTAGATGCAGGCAGGAGTCGGTCTACTTGTCTCGGACGTGATGCCTATATACATGATCATACCTAGATATTCTCATAACTATGCTCAATTATGTCAATTGCTCAATAGTAATTTGTTCACCCACCATAGAATACTTATGCTCTTGAGAGAAGCCACTAGTGAAACCTATGGCCCCGGGTCTATTCTCATCATATCAATCTCCATCACTTTATTATTGCTTTTATTTTTTACTTTGCCTTTTACTTTTCAATTTGCATCTCTATATCAACAATACCAAAAATATTATTTGTTATCTCTATCAGATCTCACTCTCGTAAAGTGACCGTGAAGGGATTGAGAACCCCTAATCGCGTTGGTTGCGAGGAGCTATTGTTTTTGTGTAGGTACAAGGGACTTGCGTGTAGCCTACTACTGGATTGATAACTTGGTTCTCAAAAACTAAGGGAAATAATTACGCTACTTTGCTGCATCATCCTATCCTCTTCGGGGAAATCCAACGCAGTGCTCAAGAGGTAGCAAGAAGAATTTCTGGCGCTGTTGCCAGGGAGTCTGCACAAAAGTCAACATACCAAGTACCCATCACAATCCCTATCTCTCGCATTACATTAGTTGCCATTTGCCCCTCGTTTTCCTCTCTCCCACTTCACCCTTGCCGTTTTATTTTCCCTCTCTTTCCCAAACCCAATCTCCTTCTCCTTCTCCTTCTCCGTTTGCCTTTTTCTTGCTTGCCTTTTGTTTTCTCGTGTGTTGGATTCCTTGTTTGTCGCGATGGCCCAAGATGCTACCAAATTGTGTGACTTCACCAATACCAATAATAATGATTTCCTTAGCACTCCGATTGCTCCTCTTGCCAATACTGAATCTTGTAAAATCAATACTGCCTTGTTGAATCTTGTTATGAAAGATCAATTCGCCGGCCTTCCTAGTGAAGATTCCGCTACTCATCTGAATAGCTTCGTTGATTTATGTGATATGCAAAAGAAGAAAGATGTTGATAATGACGTTGTTAAATTGAAGCTATTTCCTTTTTAGCTTAGAGATCGTGCTAAAGCTTGGTTTTCATGTTTGCCTAAAAATAGTATTGATTCTTGGAACAAGTGCAAAGATGCTTTTATCTCTAAGTATTTTCCTCCCGCTAAGATCATCTCTCTTAGAAACGACATTATGAATTTTAAGCAACTTGATCATGAACATGTTGCAAAAGCTCAGGAGAGAATTAAATTAATGATACGTAATTGCCCTACTCATGGATTAAATTTGTGGATGATTATACAAAAAAATTATGCCGGATTGAATTTTGCTTCTAGAAACCTTTTTGATTCGGCCGCGGGAGGCACTTTTTTGGAAATCACTTTAGGAGATGCTACTAAACTCCTAGATAATATTATGGTTAATTGTTCTCAATGGCATACTGAAAGATCTACTAATAAAAAAGTGCATGCGATAGAAGAAATTAATGTTTTGAGTGGAAAGATGGATGAACTTATGAAATTATTTGCTACCAGGAGTGTTTCTTCTGATCCTAATGATATGCCTTTGTCTACTTTGATTGAGAATAATAATGAATCTATGGATGTGAATTTTGTTGGTAGGAATAATTTTGGTAACAATGCGTATAGAGGGAATTTTAATCCTAGGCCTTATCCTAGTAATCCTTCTAATAATTATGGAAATTCCTACAACAACTCTTATGGAAATTTTAATAAGATGCCCTCTGAATTTGAGAGTAGTGTTAAAGAGTTTATGAATTCACAAAAGAATTTTAATGCTTTGCTTGAAGAGAAATTTCTTAAAGTTGGTGATTTGCCTAGGAACATTGGTAGAATTTCTCTTGAGGTTGATTCTTTAAAGCTTAGATCTATTCCTCCTAAGCATGATATCAATCAGTCTCTCAAAGCCATGAGAATTTCCATTGATGAGTGCAAGGAAAGAACCGCTAGGATGCGTGCTACAAAAGATGCCTTTATTAAAGCGTGTTCTTCCAATTCCTATGAAAATCAAGATGAAGATCTAAAAGTTATTGATGTGTCCCCTATTAAATGTTTGTTTTGCAATATGAATCTTGATGAAAATGAATATGATCTTCCTTTACCTAGAAGGTGTTCCAAAAATTCGGATTATTTAGATCTTGATGATGAAATTGCTAAAAGTGGGATTGAAAGAAATAAAACCCTAGATGTAGCTAAACCCACTATATTGGATTTCAAGGAATTTAATTATGAAATTTGCTCTTTAATTGATTGTATTTCCTTGTTGCAATCTGTGCTAAATTCTCCTCATGCTTATAGTCAAAATAAAGCCTTTACCGAACATATTGTTGATGCCTTGATGCAATCTTACGAAGAAAAACTTGAGTTGGAAGTTTCTATCCCTAGAAAACTCTATGATGAGTGGGAACAAGCTATCAAAATTAAAATTAAAGACCGTGAGTTTTATGCTTTATGTGATTTGGGTGCTAGTGTCTCCACTATCCCCAAAACTTTGTGCGATTTGCTAGATTTCCGTGATTTTGATGATTGCTCTCTAAACTTGCATCTTGCGGATTCCACTATTAAGAAACCTATGGGAAGAATTAATGATCTTCTTATTGTTACAAATAGGAATTATGTGCCCGTAGATTTTATTGTTCTTGATATAGATTGCAATCCTTCTTTCCCTATTATTCTTGGTAGACCTTTCCTTAGAACGGTTGGTGCAATTATTGATATGAAGGAAGGGAATATTAGATTTCAATTTCCATTAAAAAAGGGCATGAAACACTTTCCTAGAAATAAAATAAAATTGCCATATGAAACTATCATGAGAGCCACTTATGGATTGCCTACCAAAGATGGTAATACCTAGATCTATTCTCGCTTTTATGCCTAGCTAGGGGCGTTAAACGTTAGCGCTTGTTGGGAGGCAACCCAATTTTATTTTTAGTTTTTTAGTTTTTGTTTCTGTTTAGAAATAAATAATCCATCTACCTTCTGTTTAGATGTGGTTTTGTGTTTTAATTTGTGTTTGTGCCAAGTTAGACCTATAGGATCTTCTTGGATGATAGTTATTTGATCTTGCTGTAATTTCCAGAAACTTTGTGCTCAGTGCCAGAATTGTTAAAAATCGCCAGAACGTGATAAAATACTGATTCCAATTGTTTCTGATCAATAAACAAATTTTCTAGGTCTTACTATTTTTTTAGATTTTTTGGAGTTCCATAAGTTTGTGTTAGTTACAGATTACTACAGACTGTTCTGTTTTTGACAGATTCTGTTTTTCGTGTGTTGTTTGCTTATTTTAATGAATCTATGGCTAGTAAAATAATTTACAGTGCATAGAGAAGTTGGAATATAGTAGGTTTAACACCAATATAAATAAAGAATGAGTTCATTACAGTAACTTGAAGTGGTCTTTTGTTTTCTTTCTCTAACGGAGCTCACGAGATTTCTATTGAGTTTTGTGTTGTGAAGTTTTCAAGTTTTGGGTGAATTCTTTTGATGGATTATGGAACAAGGAGTGGCAAGAGCCTAAGCTTGGGGATGCCCATGAAATCCCCCAAGATAATCCAAGGACACCAAAAAGTCAAAGCTTGGGGATGCCCCGGAAGGCATCCCCTCTTTCGTCTACTTCCATCGGTAATTTTACTTGGAGCTATATTTTTATTCACCACATGATATGTGTTTTGCTTGGAGCGTCTTGTATTATTTGTGTCTTTGTTTGTTAGTGTGCCACAATCATCCTTTCTGTACACACCTTTTGATAGAGCCATACATGAATTGGAATTTGATAGAATACTCTTTGTGCCTCACTTATATCTTTTGAGCATTATAATTTTGCTCTATGTGCTTCACTTATATCTTTTAGAGCCCGGTGGTGGATTTGTTTTATAGAAACTATTGATCTCTCATGCTTCACTTAGATTATTTTGAGAGTCTTAAATAGCATGGTAAATTGCTTAATAATAATATGCTTGGTATTCAATATTTGTAAAACTTTCTTTTGAGTGCATTGAATACTAAGAAAAGTTTGATGCTTGATAATTGTTTTGAGATATGGAGGTGATAATATCAAAGTCGTGCTAGTTGAGTAGTTGTGAATTTGAGAAATTCTTGTGTTGAAGTTTGCAAGTCTCGTATCTTGCACGTATGGTAAACGTTATGTAACAAATTTGAAACATGAGGTGTTATTTGATTGTCCTCCTTATGAGTGGCGGTCGACGAGCGATGGTATTTTCCTACCAATCTATCCCCCTAGGAGCATGCGCGTACTACTTTGGTTTTTGATGGCTTGTAGATCTTTGTAATAAGTATATGAGTTCTTTATGACTAATGTTGAGTCCATGGATTATACGCACTCTCACCATTCCATCATTGCTAGCCTCTTCGGTACCGTGCATTGCCCTTTCTCACATTGAGAGTTGGTGCAAACTTCGCCGGTGCATCCAAACCCCATGATATGATACGCTCTTTCACACATAAACCTCCTTATATCTTCCTCAAAATAGCCACCTGTAACGCCCCGGAATCGATGCGCCAGGTGTCTGCCAGTTATTCGCCGTCTTTGCCATGTCATTCGCTTGCATGTTGCACTTTTCCATGTCATCCTATGCATTTCATATCATGTCATCATGTGCATTTCATTTTGCATACGTGTTCGTCTCATGCATCCGAGCATTTTCCCCGTTGTCCGTTTTGCAATCCGGCACTCCTATGTCTCCCGGCGCCCCCTTTTACCTCTTTCCGTGTGCGGATATTAAATGGTCTCGGAATGGCCCGAGGTTTGTCAAGCGGCCTTGGTATAGCACCGGTAGACCGCCTGTCAAGTTTCGTGCCATTTGGAGGTCGTTTGATACTCCAACGGTTAACCGGGTAACCGCAAAGCCCTCTTTGAGTTTCAGCCCAACACCCCTTCCAAAGTGGCCCAAAACCCAGCAAACTCCCCTCCATGCTCTCGGTCGTTCCATCACGATCGTGTGGGCGAAAACCGCACCTCATTTGGACTCTCCTAGCTCCCTCTACCTATATATTGCCCTCCCCCTCCAAAAAAATTCGCGGATGAATCCACCCTAACCCTAGTCCCTTTCGTCCTCAGCGCGCCGGACGTGTCCGCGCTGTCCGGACGCTTCCCCGCCACCGCCGCTCCAGCCAACGGGAGCGCGCCACGTGGCGCCGCCGGCTCCCGCGCCGCCTGCCCGCCCGGCCCGTGGCTTGCCCCGCGGCCCATCCGGTCGCCGCCCGGCCCGCGCGCCCCGGCCGAGCTCCCGCGCGCCGCCGCCCGCCTCCCGCCGCCCGCCCGCCTCCGCTCCGTCGTCGCTCCGTCATGCCCCGCCCGGCCCGCCAGCCCGCCATGGCGGCGGCGAGCTCCGCCACCGCTCAAGACTCCGCCGCCCAAGGCTGGTCCATCGGCCGGATCCGGCGTCCCTCGCCGCGGATCCGCCTTCCCCCTCCGTCTCCGGCCGTGCTCCGGCGAGTTCCCCGGCCCCGCTTCGTTTTCCGCGCTGTCCCGATCCCGATCCGTGCTAGAGGTTGACTTTCCCCCCCGTCTGTTTTTCACTGAGTCCCCGAAATTGTTGCATTTTTGTTGCATTTTCTTCATGCCATAACTCTGTGCATGTAGCTCCGCTTTGCGCGTATAATATGTCAAAATGTTCGCCTCGATGAGTAGATCATTTCATTTCATTGCATCATTTTCATTTCAGCTCATCTTGATGCCCGAAATGCTGTTAGAAGAGTGCTGTGTGATGTTAGTTTCAGTTTCTTATCAGAACATGCACTTTTGTCATTTTTGCCATGATTGATGTGTGCACCCTAAGGACTTGAGTCCTACATGTGTTTTGTAATATGCCATTCCATCTTTCCATGGGTGTATGCCATGTATTTTTGTGATCTATGTGGTGACTAGCACAAGCATGCAAACTAGGTGTCTTGATGTTGCTGATTTCAGCCCTGTTCTGCTGATATTTTTATGCCATGTTTACTTGATGCTACCGAGAGATCCATGCATATTTTGAGATACTTCAGTAAGGATGTTTTGTTATACATGTCTTGCTCTATCCATCCATGCCCTTGTTTGCAATTTTGGAGTAGTCTAGCTTGAGTCAATCGATCTCTACTTTTGCTATAAAATGTTTCCTGGCAGGTTGTTTACATGTTATTCAATTTTGCCAAGGTTGTTGTAGTTGATCCTTGCATGCTATGATGATGTTCTTGCCATGTATAGCTTCTATGCCATGTCTTCTTACTGTGAGTTGCCTTGCGATGCCATGTATTGCTCTGTGGTGAGTGGTTCAAGCTCACCAACATGCCTACTTGTTGTTGTTCCTGCCATGTATGAATCTGTAATATAACTTGCCATGTTTACATGGGTGCCATCATATCTTCTGATCCTTTTTGGCTTATGGTCAGTAAGGGACTTTTGTTCTATGCTATTATTATATTCATGCCATGCCTTTGTTTGCCATGTTAAATTCCTGTAGCATGTTGTTTCATAGCTCTAAACATTGCAACCTGATGTTATTTCTGCCAATGCCTGAAACTGTTATTATTTGCAATCTTGTCATGTCATTTTGATCATGTTCTAGTGATTTCTGGAGATAGCTCAGTGTTCATGTTTTGTAATGCTTTACCTGTACATCATGCCCATGCCTTTTGTTTTCTTGTTGAGGTCCTGTAGCATGTTGTTTTGGTGCTTGCAATATGCCTACCTGCTGTTATGGACAGATTGTTGTCATAACTTGTATAGGGTGTATGTGTTGAACCGTTGCTCCGTTTTGAGTGTGCTCTATATGAACTTGCTTGATTTTGCATGTAGTTTCATATTATCATGTTGCATCCTTGTTTTGAGGTGTTTGCTTGATGTTTGTATGCATTTTGCATCAATGCCATGCTTAACTTGTTTTGCTCATATCTTCTAGGCCGTAGCTCCGAATCTAATGAACTTTATATGTAACTTGACTAGAATTTCGTGTAGATCATCTTGGTGCATCTTAACTTGCTGTTTAACAACTTGAACATAAGGTTTATTCAGATCTGGACCAATTTCGAAATTTGCATATGAGGACTTACCGGAATGGTTATATGTTGTTTCCGGCCTCATTTAAACTTGCTTTGATGTGTTGCTCTTGTTTGCATCATCTCTTGCCATGAGTAGCTTCATCTAGATTTGTCATGCATCATGCTTGTTTTGCATCATGTCTTGTCTATGGGTGGTGTGTTTACTTTGTTGTGTGCTTCTTCCTGTTAGTTCCTGTTTCGTTGCGATCGTGAGGATTCGTTCGTCTACGCTTGGTTCGGCTTCATCCGTTCGTCTTCTTCATGGACTCGTTCTTCTTCCTTGCGGGATTTCAGGCAAGATGACCGCTACCCTGGATCTCACTACTATCATTGCTATGCTAGTTGCTTCGCTCTTTCGCTATGTTGCGCTACCTATCACTTGCTGCTCAAGCCTACCTAATTGCCATGTCAGCCTCTAACCTTTGTTACCCTTCCTAGCAAACCATTGTTTGGCTATGTTACCGCTTTGCTCAGCCCCTCTTATAGCGTTGTTAGTTGCAGGTGAAGATGAAGTTTGTTCCTTGTTGGAACATGGAGATGTTGTTCCTTGTTGGAACATGTTTACTTGTTGGGATATCACAATATATCTTATTTAATTAATGCGTCTATATACTTGGTAAAGGGTGGAAGGCTCGGCCTTATGCCTGGTGTTTTGTTCCACTCTTGCCGCCCTAGTTTCCGTCATATCGGTATTATGTTCCCGGATTTTGCGTCCCTAACGCGGTCGGGTGATTTATGGGACCCCCTTGACAGTTCGCTTTGAATAAGACTTTTCCAGCAAGGCCCAACTTTGGTTTTACATTTGCCTCACCTAGCCTTTTTCCCTTGGGAGTCGTGCATCCCAAGGGTCATCTTTATTTACCCCGGGCCAATGCTTGTCTAAGTGTTGGTCCAAACTAGAACCACTTGCGGTGCCGCCCGAGGCAACTTGGGGTATCGTCGGTTGTCGACGTAGTGTTCATCCGGTCGTGGCTCGAGGCGAGATCTGCTGCTACTATCGTGGTGTCGGCACGCCGGGAGGTCTTGCTGGTCTTGTTTTATTGCTGTGAAATGTCTTGTAGCCGGATTCGAGACTGATCGGGTCTTCCGGGAGAAGGAATATCCTTCGTTGATCGCGAGTGCTTATCATGGGCTAAGTTGGGACACCCTGCAGGGTTTGAACTTTCAAAGCCGTGCCAGCGGTTATGTGGCAGATGGGAATTTGTTAATATCCGGTTGTAGTAAACTTGAAGCAAACCCTTCTAAAATACACCAACCGTATGCGTGAATCGTGAGTGTCTCTTCGGGTTGATCGAGAGGAGAACACAGTTTCTGGGTTATGTTTGACGTAAGTAGGAGTTCAGGATCACTTCTTGATCATTACTAGTTGTCGACCGTTCCTTTGTTTCTCTTCTCACTCTCTTTTGCGTTGGTTAGCCACCATATATGCTTAGTCGCTGCTGCAACCTCACCACTTTACCCCTTCCTTTCCCTTTAAGCTTTGCTAGTCTTGATACCCATGGTAGTGGGATTGCTGAGTCCTCGTGACTCATAGATTACTACACCACCAGTTGCAGGTACAGGTTTGCGATGATCATGACGCGAGAGCGATGTTTGCTTGTGTTGGAGTTCTTCTTCTGTTTCTTCTTCGATCAGGGGATAGGTTCCAGGTCGGCAGCCTGGGCTAGCAGGGTGGATATTGTTTGAGTTTCTGTTTATGTTTCATCCGTAGTCGGATGTTGATCTCTTGTATATGTTGTTGATGTATTCTTGTGGCATTTGTGCCTTATGTATGTATCCCCATCTATTATGAGTTGATGTAATGATATCCACCTTGCAAAAGCGTTTCAATATGCGGGTCTATCCTTGGTGGGACCGTCGAGTTCCTTTTGGATAGGGTCGCATATTAGGCGTGACAAGTTGGTATCGAGCCTCGACCGACCCTAGGAGCCCCTTGATTGATCGTGTAGTTTGGCGTTGTTGAGTCTAGAAGAAAACTGTTTTCAGAGTCTAGTTATATCGGAGAGTAGGAATTCTTTTTACTCCTCAGCCCCTTCGTCGCTCTGGTCAGGAATCTTGACGTAGGTATTTTGAACTACTCCTCTTCCCCTTCAATTTTTTCTTTAGGTTCACGCAGTTGGTTTTCCGGTAGTTGTTCCTCAGCTCTTTTCATCCGGTGTATTTCTCGTCAAGTCGACTCGACCATCTTCATCTTTGAGTTCAATCCTCAGTTCTTCCTCCGACGTCGTTGTTTTTCCTTGTCCGAACTTGTCCTTGTTTTTCCCACCCGCCCTCCCTTCTTCGTCTCGGAACCGGAGTTCGTAATCGAGTATCCATCCTACTTGTGTGAAGTCGTTGCTTTCTTTCCTCTATGATTTCAACTGGTGTTTTCTTTTCAAGATATTCGCCGGTTTCCCCTTCCAAGTTGTCTTTGTTTTCCGCCCTCCACCCTATTATTCCATGATTCGAGTTTCTTCCGACCATCAATTCCATTCGTGTGGAGCCTCTTCAGCCTTCCCTCAATTATTTCAACCGGTGAATTCTCGTCTCGTTCGTCATTCTTCATCTCTTTCTTTTCCGGTGTTCTCAATTCAAGTTCTCGGTTCGATCATATTCTTTTCCTCGACTCAAGTGTTCTCTTTGCTCGTTCGCCTCTCGCCAGTTTATCATTCCGGAGTTCCGAAGACATCTCAGGAATTTCGTCTGTGTTCGAATTAATTCGAGGTTGTCACCTCATTCAAATATTTCAGTTCTTCCGGTGCATCATCTACCTGTTCAACAATCCTTTCCAACGGTGCTTTCCTTTAGTGGGCCCTAACCCACAGGTTTTTTTCCCAGGATCTTACCTAACTCTTCTAATTTCCCGAAGCTATTCTCAAAATCCTTTTCGGAGTTTGACGTAAGAATGAATTTCATCAGTCAGATACCTTTTCAAGATCGATTTCAAATCATTTCATTGTTGGCTCAACCTCTCTGTTTTTTCTTTCTCCTGGAGTACCTCAGTAATTTTGGTGGTGTTTCTCGTCATCATGTGAAGACCGAAGTAGAGTTTCTCTTAAATCTTGCCCGTTCCCCCGGAGATTCATGTTGCTAGCTCGATGTTTTCCTATCTAGTTGTTTCCAGTTGTGCAATTCTTTTCATCCATCCGGAGTATTTCAGGAGTTGTTTTCCGTCTCGATCATCCGGAGGTCATCTTTTCGGAATATTTCTTCGTTCTAAGTTTTCAGAGTCGTTCTCCAATTATTCTATATCCGTGCCCCTTCGTTCGTCTCAATATTCCTCTGGTGCTTCGTTCAAGTATTCTTCTATCACTTCGCGATCTCTTTGTTCTCTTGCATTTAAATTCCCTCAAGTATCTCCGTGCTTCTCTAATTCTTCCCGGTGATTCATTCTCGTTCGTCAGTCATTCTTGATTTCTTACGGTGGTTCGTTCAAGATTCTTTTCCCTTGATTATCATTCAATCCATTCGTTCTTTCGAATTCCACCGGTGGTTCATGAAGTCCTTCTCAAGGTGGCGCTATGTCACTTCTCAATCCTTTTTCAAGAAGAATAAGTATTATGCCAAATCCATTGTTTGTCATCAATTTAATTTGATGAAGGATAAGCATACAATAAATCTTATTCTTATTTCATCCAAGTGATTAATCCCTTCCTTCGGAATTTGTTCTTGATGAATAAATTCTAGTTCCAAGTGTTTCATCTTTTCTTATCCGGAGTTCAATTTTCTCAGCCATTTCGTCGGAACCTCCATCTAAATCATCGCAATGCTCATCTTATTCTTTCATCCTTCAATTTTATCTCATCATCTTTTGTTACCAGAGTTCTTCATGGTGGTTCTTCATGATTTAATTCTTTCTTCAAGAGTTCATCAAGATTTTGTTGGTGGAGCTCAAATATCTTTTCTTCTTGCATCTCTAAGTGTAATTAATTCTCCGTATTCTTTAAAATTGGAGTTTTGCATTTCTTTGTTCTTCTCAGATATTCAAATCCACTCAATCCTTCCTTCTAAGTTCTTTTCATTCAAATTCTTTCAATCCTTTCCGGAGGCATTGCGTTGCTTATCTCGTCAGGTGTCATTCCATCTTGTGAAGTTCATGTTCTATTGCTCCATGTTTTAACCGGTGTGTTGCCTAAATCCTTTCAGTCTTATTCGTTTCTTTTCTCATTCTAACCACTCCGGTTAGAACGAGGGTCTTCAGAGTCTATCATGATTCCGTGAGTATTTGATTCTCGTCATTCTCGTCGCTCCTCCTTTCTTCTCGAGTGCCCTCGATTCTTTGCTTCTTCTCTTGAGTTTCTGTTTCACCTCATCATTTTTCCCTTCCGTCTCGGTCCTAAGATCTCGGGACGAGATCTCTTGTTAGTGGAGGAGTGTTGTAACGCCCCGGATTCGATGCGCCAGGTGTCTGCCAGTTATTCGCCGTATTTGCCATGTCATTCGCTTGCGTGTTGCACTTTGCCATGTCATCCTATGCATTTCATATCATGTCATCATGTGCATTTCATTTTGCATACGTGTTCGTCTCATGCATCCGAGCATTTTCCCCGTTGTCCGTTTTGCAATCCGGCACTCCTATGTCTCCCGGCGCCCCCTTTTACCTCTTTTCGTGTGCGGATATTAAATGGTCTCGGAATGGCCCGAGGTTTGTCAAGCGGCCTTGGTATAGCACCGGTAGACCGCCTGTCAAGTTTCGTGCCATTTGGAGGTCGTTTGATACTCCAACGGTTAACCGGGTAACAGCAAAGCTCTCTTTGAGTTTCAGCCCAACACCCCTTCCAAAGTGGCCCAGAACCCAGCAAACTCCCCTCCATGCTCTCGGTCGTTCGATCACGATCGTGTGGGCGAAAACCGCACCTCATTTGGACTCTCCTAGCTCCCTCTACCTATATATTGCCCTCCCCCTCCAAAAAAATTCGCGGATGAATCCACCCTAACCCTAGTCCCTTTCGTCCTCAGCGCGCCGGACGTGTCCGCGCCGTCCGGACGCTTCCCCGCCGCCGCCGCTCCAGCCAACAGGAGGCGCGCCACATGGCGCCGCCCGGTTCCCTGCGCCGCCCGCCCGCCGGGCCGTGGCTGGCCTCATGCCCATCCGTCGCCGCCCTCGGCAAGCGCGCCCGGCCGAGCTCCGCGCGCCGCCGCCCGTGCGCCGCCGCCGCCTCCGCGCGCGCCGCGCGCTTCCGCTCCGCCGCCGCTCCGTCGTGCCCGCCCGCCCCCGCCAGCCCCGCCATGGCGGCGAGCGAGCTCCGCCGTCGGCTCCGACTCCGCCGCCCGGCCCAAGGCTGCCGTCCATCGGCCGGATCCGGCGTCCCTCGCCGCGGATCCGCCTTCCCCCTCCGTCTCCGGCCGTGCTCCGGCGAGTTCCCCGGCCCCGCTTCGTTTTCCGCGCTGTCCCGATCCGGATCCGAGCTAGAGGTTGACTTTCCCCCCCGTCTGTTTTTCACTGAGTCCCCGAAATTGTTGCATTTTTGTTGCATTTTCTTCATGCCATAACTATGTGCATGTAGCTCCGCTTTGCGCGTATAATATGTCAAAATGTTCGCCTCAATGAGTAGATCATTTCATTTCATTGCATCATTTTCATTTCAGCTCATCTTGATGCCCGAAATGCTGTTAGAAGAGTGCTATGTGATGTTAGTTTCAGTTTCTTATCAGAACATGCACTTTTGTCATTTTTGCCATGATTGATGTGTGCACCCTAAGGACTTGAGTCCTACATGTGTTTTGTAATATGCCATTCCATCTTTCCATGGGTGTATGCCATGTATTTTTGTGATCTATGTGGTGACTAGCACAAGCATGCAAACTAGGTGTCTTGATGTTGCTGATTTCAGCCCTGTTCTGCTGATATTTTTATGCCATGTTTACTTGATGCTACCGAGAGATCCATGCATATTTTGAGATACTTCAGTAAGGATGTTTTGTTATACATATCTTGCTCTATACATCCATGCCCTTGTTTGCAATTTTGGAGTAGTCTAGCTTGAGTCAATCGAGCTCTACTTTTGCTATAAAATGTTTCCTGGCAGGTTGTTTACATGTTATTCAATTTTGCCAAGGTTGTTGTAGTTGATCCTTGCATGCTATGATGATATTTTTGCCATGTATAGCTTCTATGCCATGTTTTCTTACTGCGAGTTGCCTTGCCATGCCATGTATTGCTCTGTGGTGAGTGGTTCAAGCTCACCAACATGCCTACTTCTTGTTGTTGTTCCTGCCATGTATGAATCTGTAATATAATTTGCCATGTTTACATGGGTGCCATCATATCTTCTGATCCTTTTTGACTTATGGTCAGTAAGGGACTTTTGTTCTATGCTATTATTAAATTCATGCCATGCCTTTGTTTGCCATGTTAAGTTCCTGTAGCATGTTGTTTCATAGCTCTAAACATTGCAACCTGATGTTATTTCTGCCAATGCCTGAAACTGTTATTATTTGCAATCTTGTCATGTCATTTTGAGCATGTTCTAGTGATTTCTGGAGATAGCTCAGTGTTCATGTTTTGTAATGCTTTACCTGTACATCATGCCCATGCCTTTTGTTTTCTTGTTGAGGTCCTGTAGCATGTTGTTTTGGTGCTTGCAATATGCCTACTTGCTGGACAGATTGTTGTCATAACTTGTATAGGGTGTATGTGTTGAACCGTTGCTCCGTTTTGAGTGTGCTCTATATGAACTTGCTTGATTTTGCATGTAGTTTCATATTATCATGTTGCATCCTTGTTTTGAGGTGTTTGCTTGATGTTTGTATGCATTTTGCATCAATGTCATGCTTAACTTGTTTTGCTCATATCTTCTAGGCCGTAGCTCCGAATCTAATGAACTTTATATGTAACTTGACTAGAATTTCGTGTAGATCATCTTGGTGCATCTTAACTAACTAACAAATTGAACATAAGGTTTATTCAGATCTGGACCAATTTCGAAATTTGCATATGAGGACTTACCGGAATGGTTATATGTTGTTTCCGGCCTCATTTAAACTTGCTTTGATGTGTTGCTCTTGTTTGCATCATCTCTTGCCATGAGTAGCTTCATCTAGATTTGTCATGCATCATGCTTGTTTTGCATCATGTCTTGTCTATGGGTGGTGTGTTTACTTTGTTGTGTGCTTCTTCCTGTTAGTTCCTGTTTCGTTGCGATCGTGAGGATTCGTTCGTCTACGCTTGGTTCGGCTTCATCCGTTCGTCTTCTTCATGGACTCGTTCTTCTTCCTTGCAGGACTTCAGGCAAGATGACCGCTACCCTGGATCTCACTACTATCATTGCTATGCTAGTTGCTTCGCTCTTTCGCTATGTTGCGCTACCTATCACTTGCTGCTCAAGCCTACCTAATTGCCATGTCAGCCTCTAACCTTTGTTACCCTTCCTAGCAAACCATTGTTTGGCTATGTTACCACTTTGCTCAGCCCCTCTTATAGCGTTGTTAGTTGCAGGTGAAGATGAAGTTTGTTCCTTGTTGGAACATGGAGATGTTGTTCCTTGTTGGAACATGTTTACTTGTTGGGATATCACAATATATCTTATTTAATTAATGCATCTATATACTTGGTAAAGGGTGGAAGGCTCGGCCTTATGCCTGGTGTTTTGTTCCACTCTTGCCGCCCTAGTTTCCGTCATATCGGTATTTTGTTCCCGGATTTTGCGTCCCTAACGCGGTCGGGTGATTTATGGGACCCCCTTGACAGTTCGCTTTGAATAAGACTTTTCTAGCAAGGCCCAACTTTGGTTTTACATTTGCCTCACCTAGCCTTTTTCCCTTGGGAGTCGCGCATCCCAAGGGTCATATTTATTTACCCCCCCCGGGCCAATGCTTGTCTAAGTGTTGGTCCAAACTAGAGCCACTTGCGGTGCCGCCCCGAGGCAACTTGGGGTATCGTCGGTTGCCGTACGTAGTGTTCATCCGGTCGTGGCTTGAGGCGAGATATCTGTGGCTACTATCGTGGTGTCGGCACGCCGGAGGTCTTGCTGGTCTTGTTTTATTGCTGTGAAATGTCTTGTAGCCGGATTCGAGACTGATCGGGTCTTCCGGGAGAAGGAATATCCTTCGTTGATCGCGAGAGCTTATCATGGGCTAAGTTGGGACACCCCTGCAGGGTTTGAACTTTCGAAAGCCGTGCCCGCGGTTATGTGGCAGATGGGAATTTGTTAATATCCGGTTGTAGTAAACTTGAAGCAAACCCTTCTAAAATACACCAACCGTGTGCGTAACCGTGAGTGTCTCTTTTCGGGGTTGATCGAGAGGAGAACACGGTTTCTGGGTTATGTTTGACGTAAGTAGGAGTTCAGGATCACTTCTTGATCATTACTAGTTGTCGACCGTTCCTTTGTTTCTCTTCTTACTCTCTTTTGCGTTGGTTAGCCACCATATATGCTTAGTCGCTGCTGCAACCTCACCACTTTACCCCTTCCTTTCCCTTTAAGCTTTGCTAGTCTTGATACCCATGGTAATGGGATTGCTGAGTCCTCGTGACTCACAGATTACTACACCACCAGTTGCAGGTACAGGTTTGCGATGATCATGACGCGAGAGCGATGTTTGCTTGTGTTGGAGTTCTTCTTCTGTTTCTTCTTCGATCAGGGGATAGGTTCCAGGTCGGCAGCCTGGGCTAGCAGGGTGGATATTGTTTGAGTTTCTGTTTATGTTTCATCCGTAGTCGGATGTTGATCTCTTGTATATGTTGTTGATGTATTCTTGTGGCATTTGTGCCTTATGTATGTATCCCCATCTATTATGTAATGTTGATGTAATGATATCCACCTTGCAAAAGCGTTTCAATATGCGGGTCTATCCTTGGTGGGACCGTCGAGTTCCTTTTGGATAGGGTCGCATATTGGGCGTGACACCACCATACCTACCTATTATGGCATTTCCATAGCCATTCCGAGATATATTGCCATGCAACTTTCCACCATACCGTTCTTCATGACACATGCATCATTGTCATATTGCTTAGCATGATCATATAGTTGACATAGTATTTGTGGCAAAGCCACCGTTCATAATTCTTTCATACATGTCACTCTTGATTCATTGCATATCCTGGTACACCGCCGGAGGCATTCATATAGTGTAACGCCCTGATAATCACGCAACAGCAATCTCACGTTAATGATGACACATCAACTCTGTCACTGTAGTTAATCTCGGGTTAATTCAAAACCGTTTCAAATTTAAATCCTAAATAAGTCAAACGACAAAGTTTTCAAATATTGAAATAAAAATGTTCGGGCTATGTCAATTATTGCATCGGTAATTATGGTGAAGTAAACACATTTTTATAAAATGCCTAAATACTTTTAAATGAATTAAAATAGAAAACAAATAATAAAAGAAAATACAAAAGGGAAAACCAAACAAAAAACAAAAAGGAGAAAGCCCTCCCCCCCTTTGGGCGGGTGGCCCGCCCAGCCCACCCTTTTTTTCGGGCCTCGACCTAATTGGCCCAGCCGGCCGAACCCCCCCACTCCACTTAACCCCCCACTCCCACCGGTCCAACCCTAGCCACCACCCACTTCCCCCCTCTCGTTACCCCACTCCTCCCCAAAATATCTCCCTCCCCCATCTCTCCCGATTGGATCGGGAGGGGGAACAAACCGCCAACACCGATGCCCCGATCCCGTCGCCCCGGAGCTGCCACGCCGATGCCGGACCTCGTCGCCGCCTCACCGTCCTCCTCCTCGACTCCTTGTCCCTCTCCTCGCCGGAACGACGTCCCCGTCACCCCCCTCGACCACGTCGCCGCTCGACAACCCGCCGACGCCTGCAGCTGGACTGCACGTCGCCGGAAGCCACCCCGCCGGAGATCGCAACCTCGTCGGCCTGCTTCCTCTCCGTCGCCCGGTCGTCCCCGGCCTCCTCCCAGCGCCCCACTGCCTCGAACCCTGCAACCATGATGAGGACCCCGGCCTCCCCTTCCCCTCGCTCGCACGTCGACCCACACCGGCACACGACCACCACCCTCCGCCCCGTCCTCCTGCGGCGGTTGTTGCTTCCCGAATCATGCGCGCCCCGGTTCCTTTGTGCTGTCCTCTGCGCCTCGCCACACGCCGGCGCCCCGCAGCTCCCTCCGCCGTGCCGCTTGGCCCGGCAGCGCCGCACCACCGCACATGTGGCCGCACCGCCGGTCCTTACCTCTCTCGCCCCTGCTCCCACTCCGCCATGCGTCGCCTGCGAGCCAGATCCCGCACCGTCTGCGTCGTCGCCGCCCGCCGGTGGCGTGCGCCCCGGCTCGCCATCCCCCTCGTTGGTCGTGCCTGAGGCCGCGGACGGGCGCCCGCTGCGCCAGTTCGGGTTGCGCCCAACGCCCGCTAGCGCCCGAATCCATTATGGCCCCTAGGGCCAATGACAGGGGGGCCCCGCCCCAGAACGATTTTGTTAAAATGAGAGGGAATAAAAAGAATGTTAGAATAAATAAATTATTAATAAATTAATTAATTAAAATAGTTGATGAATTTATTAAGTTAATTAATCATGTTTAATTAATCTAATTAAGTAGATAGTTTAATCAAAACCCTAATTAGACTAATCAGTCAATGACGAATGGGACCCACACGTCAGTTGACCAGTCAACGCCTCTGTTGACTGCTGACGTCATGCTGACGTCAGCGTGCACTGTTCTTGATAATGTTGAATTTAAATAAACAAATAAATCCTAAAAATGAATTAAATCTTTTAAAATTAATATAAAATAAATCGTAGCTCAGATGGAAAAACTTTGTACATGAAAGTTACTCAGAACGACGAGACGAATCCGGAAACGCAGCCCGTTCGTCCGCCACACATACCTAGCATAGCAAACATGCAACTTTCCCCCTCCGGTTCATCTGTTCGAAAACACGAAACACCGGGAATACTTTCCCGGATGTTTCCCCCCTTCACTGGTACCACCTCATACCGCGTTAGAACACGTCTAGCCCAGCTTGTTGTCCTGTTATGCACTTGCTTGCTATGTATTTACTGTTTCTCCCCCCTCTTCTCTCCGGTAGACCCGTGGCGATCTTGATGCCCTGTGGTCGACTTCGTCACCGACGACCCTCCTTCTTGTCGAGCAACCAGGAAAGCCCCCCCTTGATCACCAGATATCGCCTATTCTCTTCTATCTTGCTTGCATTAGAGTAGTGTAGCATATTCTTTGCTTTCGTTATTCCTATCCGATGCATAGCCTGTCCTTGCTACTCTTGTTGACACCTTTACCTGCAATCCTACATGCTTAGTATAGGATGCTAGTATTCCATCAGTGGCCGTACATTCTTGTCCGTCTGCCATGCTATACTACTGGGTTGTGATCACTTCAGGAGGTGATCACGGACATATACTATATACTTTACACTATTACATTACCTGTGTTACTGTTCGGAGATGGGGGCTGAAAGGACAGGTGGCTCCATACCGGTAGAGGTGGGCCTGGGTTCCCGACGGCCCCCGACTGTTACTTTGTGGCGGAGTGACAGGGCAGGTTGAGACCGCCTAGGAGAGAGGTGGGCCTGGCCCTGGTCGGCGTTCGCGGATACTTAACACGCTTAACGAGATCTTGGTATTTGATCTCAGTCTGGCCATTTGGTCTATACGCACTAACCAACTACGTGGGAAAGATATGGGCACTTGGCGTCGTGGTATCAGCCGAGGCCTTCGTGACGTCGGCCCGGCGAGCGCGCGCACCGGTTTGGAGCGTAAGCCTGCTCTTGTATTAAGGGGCTAGTTTCGCTTCGGCCGCCCACACAACGTGCGTGGTGTGCTAAGGCGATGGGCCTGGACCCTATGACGCTTAGGTTTGACCGGCGTCTGACCTCTCTGTTGGCCTAGGTGGGGCTGTGGCGTGTTGATCTTCGCGGCGGGCATGACCCAGAAAGTGTGTCCGGCCAAATGGGATCAAGCGTGTTGGGTTATGTGGTGCACCCTGCAGGAAGTTAATCTATTGAATAGTCGTGATCTTGATGGGGCGACTTGGAGTTGTACCTTGACCTTATGACAACTAGAACCGGATAATTAATAAAACACACCCTTCCAAGTGCCAGATACAATCCGGTGATCGCTCTCTAACAGGGGGACGAGGAGGGGATCGCCGGGTAGGATTATTGCTATGTGATGCTACTTGGAGGACTTCAGTCTACTCTCTCCTACATGCTGCAAGACGGAGGCTGCCAGAAGTGTAGTCTTTGACAGGATTAGCTATCCCCCTCTTATTCTGGCATTCTGCAGTTCAGTCCACCGATATGGCCCTTTACACATATACCCATGCATATGTAGTGTAGCTCCTTGCTTGCAGTACTTTGGATGAGTACTCACGGTTGCTTTTCTACCCTTTTCCCCTTTCCTTCTACGGTTATCGCAACAGATCTTTGGAGCCAGGAGCTTGACACCACCGTCGGCGGCGACTCCTACTACACGGAGGTGCCTACTACTACGTGCAGGCGGCGGCGGCGACCGGGAGTAGTTCAGGAGGATCGAGGCAGGAGGACTGCGCCTCTTCGATCTGTATCCCGGTTTGTGCTAGCCTTCTTAAGGAAAACTTGTTTAACTTATGTACGTACTCGAGATATTGTTGCTTCCGCTGACTCGTCTATGATCGAGCACTTGTATTCGAGCCCTCGAGGCCCTGGCTTGTATTATGATGCTTGTATGACTTATTTTATTTTTTAGAGTTGTGTTGTGATATCTTCCGTGAGTCCTCGATCTTGATCATACACGTTTGCGTGTATGATTAGTGTCTGATTGAATCGGGCGTCACAAGTTGGTATCAGAGCCGACTGCCTGTAGGAATCCCCCTTCCACACTCCTTGGCCGAAGTTGAGTCTAGACTTTACAAAACTTTTACTAACATGGCTGTGTGCCTTACGGGCCCACGTCGCCATGGGGTGGTACTAGGATCTTTTACTCCTCGATCTTTACTCTGGGACTCTAATCTCTCCCCTTTTCGGGTTAAATGGTTTTGCTAAAAAGACTAACTTTAGGTTCTCGAAAGACTTTCTCCCGGAGAGCCCCTCACTCCAGATGATCGCTTGCTGCACCAGAAGATTCCGAAGATACTATCTAAAGTTCTCTCGAGACTTTGTGCCCGTTGCTTTTGCAGTCCCCTACCACCGTTGTATCCTTATGGATAGCCTTATATCCTTGTCGTCCATACCTTCACCCTGAGTTGCTCTTGTTATTACGAGATACCCTGAGATATTTCCTATATCCCGAAAATCCATTTTTGCCTACTGCCTTGCATTTCTTGCCCCATGAATACCCCCTACGGATAATTCCTTGCACTTGTCGAGTATCCGTTCTTCCCCCATTGTTCATATGAATCACAAGACACATTGAAATACTATCTGATCTTTCAGAAATCCTCTACCCGCTATTGCTTGGCAAATACTTGTCTGCTTGCATTATGGATGTGTTCCATATGTCTAGCAATATTCATAGTATCCTTTGTCATTATCATTTCGAGTTCGTTGATTCAATATATTGCGAATGCTCACAAACCTCAGTCAAATCCTAGAATTTATCTTCCCGACTCAGACGTCATTCTGAACATGAGCTGGTTCTCGACCAAACTATTGGTCGTCAATTGTGACTCTGGTCTATCCAACTTATCCATCCTTGATCGAGCGATCGCTCGATCCTTTGTTTTAAATCGTAATTCCTTTGTTATCTAAGCATCGAATTATTCAGATGTTCTATAATATGATGCGGTGCATTCTTCTTCCTCTGGTTGATGCCGATGCTCACATCGGATCCCTTGTGGACCATCGGTTCCTTTGTTGGATTTTATCCCGCGGTGTCCTTCATATTGAATAACCTTGAGAGCCTTTCCATGGGTATATAATGCCTTTGGTAAATTGTATCATCTGCTTTTGAACAATGCTCTACTTTCGAGCTTGTGTTATTTACTCCTGAAGTTTGTGGTATATGTTCCTAAGAGACCCTGATGGGTTGAACCTATGCCTTCCTAATATGTGTGAACTCAAAAGTTTTCACGAGTCATACTCTTCTGGTATTTTGCTAGGTAAAATTTCAACACTACAACTTCTTCGAAAGTGAGAGGTGAATGGAAGGTTATACATTGAAGAAGTGGGAGTCGACCTTGAACTTTGTGTTCATGCCAATGGACACGATGCTAATCTTATCATGGATGCTCCTCTTAAACACTCTTTGATATAAGTTCTTATATCTGGGATTCGGCCTTTTGCAATCGTGGTTCCGCCCATGTTCTCCTTTTAAATACCATTTCTTGGACAAGTTGAACTACTTGTCTTCTGCAGATCATTGCACCAGTCCAACCTTTACTTTGCTCTACCGTTGAGTATTAAACTCGGTATCTCAAGAATATCATGGGGCGCATAACTTATTATGAGTTCTTCAAGTATTATTCTCACCGATTCCAATTTTCCCGGGTTACGAGTTGTTAGACACTCAAGGACATTGATAAGTGAATCAATTCCACACTCTGATTCAATAAAGTAATCTCCGTTGCTTATGAGTTTAATAATCCTTCAAGTCATTCCTAGCCTGATCGGCTATATCATTACCATGTTAAATTTTAACTGTGCTACCCGGTCCTTCTTCTCGTAGCACAATTATTTGACGATGAGCTAAGCTTGCGTTGATCTTCCTCATCATATCATTTCGCCTTGGACAACAAGCTTGGTTTCGATTTTGTGTCGTACCCTTGGTTCCAATAACCTTTCGCTTCACCATTCATTTGACTTGATGTCATCGCCGATCGATTACATCTTGAAATCTCTCGACAAAGTGGGTCGTGATCATCATCAACCTTATGAGCTCTTCCAGGATATCAAATGAGTTCATGATGAGAAATACCATCCTTGCCCTCGATGATCTGCGTTATCATCGACCACTTTATTGCCTTCCCACCAACACAAGCTTGTTCGTGTTTGGTGTTATACCTTGAGTTCCTTCCTATCCAGTAATTGTTCTTCTTTACCTTGGAACATTAACATCTCTTATGTCCTCAATGTTGTGAGAAATTCACCACCCTTAAGAATTCTTGATACCAGTGATACTTATTAACATCACCATTCTTTTCTTGGTCTCCGTGATGTTTTTAACCGGAATACCGACAAATGGTCTGTGATGTGTAAATTCTAAACTTCGAGCAACCCTCTTGCTTTGAAGTTATTGGTCTATAGTTTCATTCTACGACTATGGCTTATTGAATCACCATTCTGACATTGGTCGTGCAACCCAACCCATATTTTGGGCGCACCTTTCAACCAACGTTTAATTGTGTATGTTTTCCTAGAGCATACTTCCTTATATCATTTGATCTGACAAATGTTATCTCCTTGTTCACTTAATTGTGGAAATCCATCTTTTGGAAATCTTGATGAATTGCCGTTGAGTTCACCAGACACCTCCTTGTCCTCTCCTTGGGTTAATGATGAACTCTTGTTAATGGAAATCACTTCATAGTTCATTTCCCGAGAATCTTACATTGTCATCTCGTCAATTGTGTTGCACCTTTTCTTCTCAGGCATACTAAGTCGGAGGTATCCTAACACCAATCAGATCTAAACCTCGGTCAGATATGATGGTTGGAACATATTTCCAAGAGTTATAACATCGGTCTTTATATGACTCGGTAAGGTGATGCCATGCCTAGCACACCTGGCCGAAGGGCCTATTGTTATAGTTTCTTTTTTTAACAAGGTTAACCAATTTTCCATGAGGAACTTGAATGCCTTGTTTAACAAGTTATCTGATGGATCCTTTGTGTATCCAAAGTCGACCTTTGCTTGAAGACCATGTCAATGCTATCTCAAGCTTATGCGTGGTACTCCGATCTTCAATAAGAACATTTGAAGCCCAATGCTAAATGTTTCTTGCTCAATTATCAAACACCGTTGTATGGGTAATGTCATGAAATTTCTCTCCCTTACCTAAAGGGTTTTCTACATTATCTCTGTCGTGGATATTTTGCTCGCTTGTCCTTGGGAAGGATATACTCTGAAATATGTGTTTAAACACACTTTTCCTTTCCATTGTTACATTTAACTTTGATGATCACATTTTCCTTTCCATTGGTTTGTTTGACCTTTCTTGTGATCTATATAACCTATGCAGTAATAATTCTCTTCTTATGTAAACACATCGGTGTACAACTCTGCCAGTGAGACCCTGTTACTTTTGTTGATGACATTTCGGTAACCACCGATGGACGAGAACTTTGCCTACTGGTCTGCCTCGTTCAACGAGCAGGAAAATGGTTCTCTTCGTCCCTCGCCCTTGGTACTGATGTTGTTGCCAACATAACTGATAGGCCATCCTCTGACATACCTTGCTTTGCATGATCACGCAAGACGTCTCCGCCCTTCCTGCTTTTAACCCACTTGGTGGGCCCATAACCCACAGTTCCTCAGGATCGAAACCTGACTCTCATGTACACCCCCTTTTCCCAAAGTTATTCCTCATGTGTGGCCTCGTATGTAATTCACGAGCCATCTTCCGAGGGATCATCAAATCTGTTGCCCGACGCAATACTTATTCCCGTTGCTCTGAACCCCTTTCGCACTCTGCTTCAGGCTATGAATGATTGCCTATCCGCTTGAAACTTCTTATTGCAGCGTCTTACTTTGCTCTCGATTTGTGTCATTTGTTCAACTCGAGAGATACTCATATGTTCATTCTTGGGGTACCCCCAGATGATTTTCCCTTATAACATCCTATCATTGTACAGCCGCCCCTTACCTATTCGTAAGTACGATGGAGTTTCCCGAAGAAAGGACGACAACTTCATCATGATGCTTTGGAATAAAGAATTGAAGACATCAACGAAAGGGATTAACTTCTTCGAGAAGATCTGTTAGAATATCGTAACCATAACTTTCCCCCTTACTCCCCTCTTAAATCTCGGGACGAGATTTCTTGTAGTGGAGGAGATTTGTAACGCCCAGATAATCATGCAACAGTAGTCTCACGTTAATGATGACACGTCACCTCTGTCACTGTAGTTAATCTCGGGTTAATTCAAAACCGTTTCAAATTTAAAACCTAAATAAGTCAAACGACAAAAGCTTTCAAATATTGAAATAAAAATGTTCGGGCTATGTCAATTATTGCATCGGTAATTATGGTGAGGTAAACACATTTTTATAAAATGCCTAAATACTTTCAAATAAATTAAAACAGAAAACAAATAATAAAAGAAAATACAAAAGGGAAAACCAAACAAAAAACAAAAAAAAGGAGAAAACCCTCCCCCCCCCCCCACTGGGCCAACTGGCCTAGCTGGCCACTGCCCCCCTTTTTTTCGGGCCTCGACCTAATTGGCCCAGCCGGCCGAACCCCCCACTCCCACCGGTCCAACCCTAGCCACCACCGACTTCCCCCCTCTCGTTACCCCACTCCTCCCCGAAATATCTCCCTCCCCCATCTCTCCCGATTGGTTTGGGAGGGGGAACAAACCGCCAACGCCGATGCCCCGATCCCGTTGCCCCAGAGCTGCCACACCATTGCCGGACCTCGTCGCCGCCTCACCGTCCTCATCCTCGCCTTCTCGTCCCTCTCCTCGCTGGAACGACGTCCCCGTCACCCCCCTCGACCACGTCACCGCTCGACGACCCGCCGACGCCTGCTGCTGGACTGCACGTCGCCGGAAGCCACCCCGCCGGAGATCGCATCCTCGCCGGCCTGCTTCCTCTCCGTCGCCCGGTCGTCCCCGACCTCCTCCCCGCGCCCCACTGCCTCGAACCCAGCAACCACGGTGAAGCCCCCGGCCTCCCCTTCCCCTTGCTCGCACGTCGACCCGCACCGGCACACGACCACCACCCTCCGCCCCGTCCTCCTGCGGCGGCTGCTCCTTCCCGAATCATGTGCGCCCCGGTTCCTCTGTGTTGTCCTCTGCGCCTCGCCGCACACGCGCCTGTGCGCGCCTCGCCACACGCTGGCGCCCCGCAGCTCCCTCCGCCGTGCCGCTTGACCCCGGCCGCGCCCGCACCACCGCACATGTGGCCGCACCGCCCGTTCCTTGCCTCCGTCGCCTGCTCCCACTCGCCACGCGCCGCTCGCCTGCGGACTTGATCCCGCACCGATCTGCGTCGTCGCCGCCCACCGGCGAAGGCGGCCAACACGCCATCCCCGTTAGCCGTGCACGAGGCGCGGATGGCGCCCGCTGCGCCAGTTCGGGTTGCGCCCAACGCCCTCTAGCGCCCGAATCCATTATGGCCCCTAGGGCCAATGACAGGGGGGCCCCGCCCCAGAACGATTTTGTTAAAATAAGAGGGAATAAAAAGAATGTTAGAATAAATAAATTATTAATAAATTAATTAATTAAAATAGTTAATGAATTTATTAAGTTAATTAATCTTGTTTAGTTAATCTAATTAAGTAGATAGTTTAATTAAACCCTAATTAGACTAATCAGTCAATGACGAATGGGACCCACACGTCAGTTGACCAGTCAACGCCTCTGTTGACTGCTGACGTCATGCTGACGTCAGCGTGCACTGTTCTTGATAATGTTGAATTTAAATAAAGAAATAAATCCTAAAAATGAATTAAATCTTTTAAAATTAATATAAAATAAACCGTAGCTCAGATGGAAAAACTTTATACATGAAAGTTACTCAGAACGACAAGACGAATCCGGATACGCAGCCCGTTCGTCCGCCACACATCCCTAGCATAGGAAACACACAACTTTCCCCCTCCGGGTCATCTGTCCGAAAACACGAAACACCGGGAATACTTTCCCGGATGTTTCCCCCCTTCACCGGTACCACCTCATACCATGTTAGAACATGTCTAGCTCTGCTTGTTGTCCTGTGATGCACTTGCTTGCTATGTATTTACTGTTTCTCCCCCCTCTTCTCTCCGGTAGACCCCGTGACGATGTTGATGCCCCTGTGGTCGACTACGTCACCGACGACCCTCCTTCTTGTCTCGAGCAACCATGCAAGCCCCCCCCTTGATCACGGATATCGCCTATTCTCTTCTATCTTGCTTGCATTAGAGTAGTGTAGCATATTATTGCTTTCCATTATTCCTATCTCGATGCATAGCCTGTCCTTGCAACTCTTTGTTGACACCTTTACCTGCAATCCTACATGCTTAGTATAGGATGCTAGTATTCCATCGATGGCCGTACATTCTGTCCGTCGCCATGCTATACTCTTTGGGCTGTGATCACTTGGAGGTGATCACGGGCATATACTATATACTTTACACTATTACATTACCTGTGATATTGTTCGGAGATGGGGGCTGAAAGGACAGGTGGCTCCATCCCGGTAGAGGTGGGCCTGGGTTCCCGACGGCCCCCGACTGTTACTTTGTGGCGGAGCGACAGGGCAGGTTGCGACCGCCTAGGAGAGAGGTGGGCCTGGCCCTGGTCGGCGTTTGCGGATACTTAACACGCTTAACGAGATCTTGGTATTTGATCTCAGTCTGGCCATTTGGTCTATACGCACTAACCAACTTCGTGGGAAAGATATGGGCACTCAGCGTCATGGTATCAGCCGAAGCCTTCGTGACGTCGGCCGATCGAGCGGGCGCCGGTTTGGGCGTAAGTTTGCTCTTGTATTAAGGGGCTAGTTACGCTTCCGACCGCCCGCATAGCGTGCTTGTGTGTGCTAAGGCGATGGGCCCGAGACCCAATGCGCTTAGGTTTAGAACAGCGTGCTGACCTCTCTGTTGGCCTAGGTGGGGCTGCGGCGTGTTGATCTTCCGCGGCGGGCACAGCGCAGAAAGGGTGTCGGCCAAATGGGATCAAGCCTGTTGGGTTATGTGGTGCACCCTGCAGTGAAGTTAATCTATTGAATAGCCGTGATCTTGATAACAGGGCGACTTGGAGTTGTTCCTTGACCTTATGACAACTAGAACCGGATACTTAATAAAACACACCCTTCCAAGTGCCAGATACAACCCGGTGATCGCTCTCTAATAGGGCGACGAGGAGGGGATCGCCGGGTAGGATTATTGCTATGCGATGCTACTTGGAGGACTTGATCTACTCTCTCCTACATCTTTGCAAGGCGGAGGCTGCCGAGCGTAGTCTTCGACAGGATTAGCTATCCCCTCTTATTCTGGCATTCTGCAGTTCAGTCCACCGATATGGCCCTTTACACATATACCCATGCATATGTAGTGTAGCTCCTTGCTTGCGAGTACTTTGGATGAGTACTCATGGTTGCTTTTCTCCCCTTTTCCCCTTTCCCTTCTACGGTTATCGCAACCAGATCTTTGGAGCCTAGGAGCTTGGCGCCACCGTCGGCGGCGACTCCTACTACACGGAGGTGCCTACTACTACGTGCGGGCGGCGGCGGCGACCGGGAGTAGTTTAGGAGGATCGAGGCGGGAGGCCTGCGCCTCTTTCGATTCAGTATCCCAGTTTGTGCTAGCCTTCTTAAGGCAAACTTGTTTAACTTATGTCTGTACTCAGATATTGTTGCTTCCGCTGACTCGTCTATGATCGAGCACTTGTATTCGAGCCCTCGAGGCCCCTGGCTTGTATTATGATGCTTGTATGACTTATTTTATTTTTTTAGAGTTGTGTTGTGATATCTTCCCGTGAGTCCCTAATCTTGATCGTACACGTTTGCATGTATGATTAGTGTACGATTGAATCAGGGGCGTCACATATAGAGTCATACTTTGTTCTAGTATCGAGTTGTAATCAATGAGTTGTAAATAAATAGAAGTGTGATGATCATCATTTTCTAGAGCATTGTCCCAAGTGAGGTAAAAAAAAGAGGCCATAAAAAAAGAGAGAAAAGGCCCAAATAAAAAATGAGAGAAAAAGAGAGAAGGGACAATGTTACTATCCTGTTCCACACTTGTGCTTCAAAGTAGCACCATAATCTTCATGATAGAGAGTCTCTTGTTTTGCCATTTTCATATACTACTGGGAATTTTTCATTATAGAACTTGGCTTGTATATTCCAACAATGGGCCTCCTCAAGTGCCCTAGGTCTTCGTGAGCAAGCAAGTTGGATGCACACCCACTTAGTTTCTTTTGTTGAGCTTTCATACATTTATAGCTCTAGTGCATCCGTTGCATGGCAATCCCTACTCCTTGCATTAACATCAATCGATGGGCATCTCCATAGCCCATTGATTAGCCTCGTTGATGTGAGACTTTCTCCTTTTTTGTCTTCTCCACATTAGCCCCATCATCATATTCTATTCCACCCATAGTGCTATATCCATGGCTCACGCTCATATATTGCGTGAATGTTTATGAGTTTGAGATTATTAAAGTATGAAACAATTGATTGGCTTGTCATCGGGGTTGTGCATGATGAGAGCATTCTTGTGTGACAAAAATGGAGCATGACTAAACTATACGATTTTGTAGGGATGAGCTTTCTTTGGCCATGTTATTTTGAAAGGACATAATTGCTTAGTTAGTATGCTTGAAGTATTATTATTTTTATGTCAATATAAACTTTTGTCTTGAATCTTTCGGATCTGAATATTCATAACACAATTAAGAAGTTTTGCATTGAAATTATGCCAAGTAGCACTCCGCATCAAAAATTCTCTTTTTGTCATTTACCTACTCGAGGAAGAGCAGGAATTAAACTTGGGGATGACTGATACGTCTCCAACGTATCTATAATTTTTTATTGCTCCATGCTATATTATCTACTGTTTTGGACTATATTTGGCTTTATTTTCCACTTTTATATTATTTTTGGGACTAACCTATTAACCGGAGCCCAGCCCGAATTGCTGTTTTTTGCCTATTTGGTGTTTGAAGAAGCGGAATATCAAGCAGTCCAAGCGGAATGAAACCTTCGGGAACGTTATTTTCTCACCGAACATGATCCAGGAGACTTGGACCCTACGCCAAGGAACAAAAGAGGTGGTCACGAGGGTGGGGGGCGCCCCCCCCCTAGGGCGTGCCCCCCTACCTCGTGGGCCCCCTGTTGCTCCACCGACGTACTCCTTCCTCCTATATATACCTACGTACCCCCAAACGATCAGATACGGAGCCAAAAACCTAATTCCACCGCCGCAACTTTCTGTATCCACGAGATCCCATCTTGGGGCCTGTTCCAGAGCTCCGCCGGAGAAGGCCGACGTCACGGAGGGCTTCTACATCATCATAGCCTCTCCGATGATGTGTGAGTAGTTTACCTCAGACCTTCGGGTCCATAGTTATTAGCTAGATGGCTTCTTCTCTCTTTTTGGATCTCAATACAATGTTCTCCCCCTCTCTCATGGTGATCTATTCGATGTAATCTTCTTTTTGTGGTGTGTTTGTTGAGACAGATGAATTGTGGGTTTATGATCAAGTCTATCTATGAATAATATTTGAATCTTCTCTGAATTCTTTTATGTATGATTGGTTATCTTTGCAAGTCTCTTCGAATTATCAGTTTGGTTTGGCCTAATAGATTGGTTTTTCTTGCAATGGGAGAAGTTCTTAGCTTTGGGTTCGATCTTGCGGTGTCCTTTCCCAGTGACAGAGGGGGCAGCAAGGCACGTATTGTATCGTTGCCATCAAGGATAACAAGATGGGGTTTTTTATCATATTGCATGAATTTATCCCTCTACATCATGTCATCTTGCTAAAGGCGTTACTCTGTTTTTAACATAATACTCTAGATGCATGCTGGATAGCGGTCGATGAGTGGAGTAATAGTAGTAGATGCAGGCAGGAGTCGGTCTACTTGTCTCGGACGTGATGCCTATATACATGATCATACCTAGATATTCTCATAACTATGCTCAATTCTGTCAGTTGCTCAACAGTAATTTGTTCACCCACCGTAGAATACTTATGCTCTTGAGAGAAGCCACTACTGAAACTTATGGCCCCCGGGTCTATTCTCATCATATCAATCTCCATCACTTTGTTATTGCTTTGCTTTTTTACTTTGCCTTTTATTTCACTTTGCATCTCTATGTCGAAAATACCAAAAATATTATCTATCATCTCTATCAGATCTCACTCTCGTAAAGTGACCGTGAAGGGATTGACAACCCCTAATCGTGTTGGTTGCGAGGAGCTATTGTTTTTGTGTAGGTATGAGGGACTTGCGTGTAGCCTCCTACTGGATTAATACCTTGGTTCTCAAAAACTGAGGGAAATACTTACGCTACTTTGCTGCATCATCCTCTCCTCTTCGAGGAAATCCAATGCAGTGCTCAAGAGGTAGCATCAAGCAGCGGACATCCTTGCTGGAATGGGTGCTAAACGCGTCCCCGTCCCACCTAACACCTTTGTGGAAAGGCTCTTTAAGCCATCCGTGGTATGGCAGGACGAGAGCAGAAATACCAGTCCGGCGCGGATCACTCCCCTGGATGCCGAACACGATCCGGATATCATCGGGGGGCTCGGGCACCAAATCAACGCCTTCCGCCCATGTAATCATGGAGGTAATCGCTCCATGGACCGAACCTTTCCTGGCCTACCTTAATAGGCGGGAGCTCCCTGAAGACCAGAATGAGGCTCGTTGTATCGTTCGGCGCTCCAAAGCCTACAAAGTTCAAGAAGGAGAGCTCTACAAGAATAGCACTACTGGAGTCCTTCAAAGATGTATCTCCGAAGAGGAGGGCCGACAACTCTTGGCCGAAATACATGTTGGCCTTCGCGGCCATCATGCCGCAGCTCGGACCCTCGTAAGCAAGGCCTTCCGTACAGGTTCTTCTGGCCCACGGCCCGAGCAAATGCACAAGCCCTTGTACAGCGCTGTGTCGGGTGCCAGCTCTTTGCTAATGAAAGCCATATGCCGCCCACAGCCCTAAGAACAATCCCCATTACCTAGCCTTTTGCGGTCTGGGGCCTAGATATGGTCGGACCCCTTAAAGGGGGAGGCCATAAGAAGAAATATCTACTGGTTATGGTGGATAAATTCACTAAGTGGATAGTGGCCAAACCAGTAAAAACGGCTGAAGCCGGACCGGTGATAGACTTTATCTCCGGTGTTGTGCACCGTTATGGCGTCCCACACAGCATAATTACTAAGAACAACTCTAACTTCACAGCCGATGAGGTGAAAAATTGGTGTGCTAATCTAGGTATTAAAATCGATTACGCCTCTGTGTATCACCCCCAAACAAAGGGTCAAGTTAAACGGGCCAATGGCCTGCTAATGAGTGGCATCAAACCCAGACTAGTACGATCCCTAAAGGATTCGGATAAACACTGGGTCGAGGAGCTCGACTCCGTACTCTGGGGGCTACGAACCACGCCCAATCGCACCATCGGATACACACCGATCTTCATGGTATACGGCCCAGAGGCTGTCTTGCCCTGCGATATTATTCATGACTCACCTCGAGTGCACATGTATGAGGAGAGAGAGAGGCCGAGCTCGATCGGCAGGATGACTTAGACGGTTTGGAGGAGGAGCGCGACGTCGCAAAAGCCCTTTCCGCATTCTACCAACAACAAGCTCGAAGATACCAAAGCAGAGAAGTGCGGGCAAAGACTTATAATATCGGTGAACTCGTTCAACGCCTTATAAAACCCAGTTAATGTATAAAAATGGCCAAAGGAACCCCGAAAAATTCATTTCCATTTCTTGCATGGGACCTAAGCATGCACTGAAGGACACATATTTGATTTTTCAACCAATTTATATGCACCAGAGCATGTGTATGTAGTTTAATTTTGAATTGTGCACGTGAAATGGATAGAAAACTAGTTTATTGTATAAAATGTCCAAACGAACCCTGAATAATTCCAATTCTTTTACGACACACATATAGTTGCATGTTCACTACAGAAAAAATGTCTAGCAATTCAAACATCGTCCATTGCCGCTGTGACCCCATTTTGTAATTCAAATCAAGTAGATCCCACACAGTTTATTATCACCAACCGTGTGAGATGTAGTACAAAATATATTCGATCACCATTGGTGTATAGTACACCTATGGCTTACGCAAGAAGGTGCGTCGGCTACAGTCCACAGCCGGCGTGTCAAGCACACTAGCTCACTCCCCAAAAACTCCCGCCTCTGCATCCCGCGCAATCTCGAAAATATCTACCGCCTGGAAGGTTTTAATGTTTGATAGCACACGATTAGTATGTGCAGACTGTGTGCGATGTCTGTTACTGCCGCTTTGCTTCAGTCCCTTGATTCAAATTTTCGGTAGCCCCGACATTTTACTCCCGCCTCTGCATCCCTCGCAATATCAAAAATATCTGCTCGCCCTTGATCCAAATTTTCAGTAGCCCTGCCTTGTTACTCCCACCTAGTAAAATTTTCAGTTGCCGCAGTATTTCCTCAAACACAACCTTGACACCCCCTCCACACACACCCCAAAACCTCCGCTCACACAGACACACACAACCCTCGAAACCATCGGTAGGTCGCCGCCATCACCGGCCCCTCCACTCTCAACCTCTGCCCATGTGCCGGGGAGCTCGAAGTGTTTAGGGCCAAAAGGAGGTTTATCGTGGCCTTTTAGCCCGACGCTGGCGAGGTGGCCGCCGAGGTGTCCCCGTCATCCTCCGCGGGCCTGATCTGCCGTTGCCGGTCCTCAGATCCGCCCGCCGCCGCGCCCTTACGCCGATTCGAGGACTTCCCCGTCCTCCCTCGGACCCGGCAACCAACAAAGTCCTACATCTGGGTCCGGCAGCGGCGGTGGCAGACGTGGATTGCCGAGATTACAGATCAAGAGACCCACACCCGCCGGTGGCTCGGTAGCTTCCACACGGCTGAGCTTGCAGCCATGGAGTACGACCGCTGGCAGGTCCGCTACCACGGCGCGGCAGCTAGGCTCAATTTCCCCTTCGGCACACGTCCGGTCCACCTCGTTCTGCTGGAGCCAGGGTTTGTGAGCTCGGCTATGGTGTGGGAGGACCGCGAGGCGTGGGAGCGCCTCGAGGCCGAGGCCGCCGATGAGGCCTACATGCAAGAGCTCCGCCGGAAGCACCCGGAGCTCGTGGAGGCAGTGCGGGCGATCTTTGCCGGCGCAGAGGGCGGCGAGGTTATCGCGCTCTCCTCTGATGACGAGGTCAAAGGAGGTGAGGACGGCGGCACGGAGGGCGGCGAGGTTATCACGCTCTCCTTTGATGACGAGGTCGAAGGCGGCGGCGACGGCGGTGCGGAGGGCGTCGAGTTGGGCCCCGAGGACGAGGAGATCGACGTCGACGAGTGGAGGAGTGCCTTCCCCAACGACCCCGACGACGGTACTGGCCCGGACCCGGCTCTCGGCACACCGTACATGATGAGGAAGGATTGGCTCGACCTCTACTTCAACCGAAAGTAGTTTAGCTTAGTTTAAATTTATGTTTTATGTTCGGTTATGAAAAACTATCTATGTTTATGTTTGAATGCATGCTACATTCAGTTGAACCTTCTTTGAACTTGACCAAATTGAAGTTTACAACCTTAAGTTTAGGGGATCGACTAGAGAAGGCCAAAAATTGCTGGAGTATATATATCCACTAAGGGTTTTAGTCCTTTAACTTTTTAAGGATCGCCTAGAGATGTCCTTTATGACTTGTTTATTTCAGTTCTTAACAATGTGATGCTCTGTAAGTGCAACTATTTTGTTGTGCAGTTCAATTTCATCAATAACAGTTTCAACAATACCACTATGAATTACGATATTTGGTTGCCGTTAAGGAGATTGCAGTTAACATGCCTTTTCGTTTTTCAATTGTTGTTTAGCTACATGCATTGTACTGAATGACTAAATATGCAATCCCAGGCTACATAGCAACAAGGAAGAGTGTTACCTTAATGTTCTGATGATGTCTAGATATACATGTAATAAAATCTTATATAATGGGATGGATGGAGTGTTGTACTACATCATTTTTCAATTGTTGCTTAGCTTCTAATATTAACTTGGTGCTCTTAGGTACATATATCATTTCCAAAGATCCACACTTCGACCCTTTCTGTGTATGGGGCAATGAGATATTCATGAACCAGCATCAAGTGAGGAAACTGATAAAGATTGTTATTAAAATGGGTCAAACGATGTCAATCGAACTATTTGTTTACACTTTATGCAAGACAACATTGAACTGCTGGATGGTAAGTAAGAACCCTGTAGTGTAGCGGTCCGACCTCAAACGGTCAATTCTCTGTGTTCAGTGTCATCCCTGGATCGGTAATGCTGACACACACAGTACTCGAATGGGTTTATAAGAGAGTAGCAATCACACACTTATTACATCAAATGTCTCAAAAGAGAACTTAACACAATAAATATGGCTTAAGACCATCTAAATAAGATAAAGCGGAAGTCTTGGAATATAAAGTGAGTCCATCAACTCCAACGGCATAGCTGAGTGCATGACAAACGACCTATGGCACCTTACTCGTCGTCTGAAAAGTCTGCAACATGATACGTTGCAGCCCGAAAACGGGTCAACACATGGAATATGGCAATATAACACAATAGAGTAATGAACAGATAAATGCTATCACTACATGCATATATGGCTGGTGGAGGCTCTATGGTTATATTCTTTTTGCGAAAAGCCAATTTTCCCTACAACAAATGAATAAATTTTATTTAACTATCATTGTGGTTGAAACATCATTGAGAAGGTTCCTCCAACTCAATCCCAATTAAAGTAATCATTTACAACCCAACGAATTAATTAAGAGTGATGAAATCAAATCAATAATTCAAGTACCAGATACTCAAGATGTCCATAACCGGGGACACGGCTAACCATGACTAGTTTATACACTCTGCAGAGATTTGCGCACTTTTCCCCACAAGACTCGATCTCCTCCGTTTGATTTCTCGCACTACATGGTGTTTTAGAAACGGATGACCGATACACAGTCTTTCAGAAGCATTAACTATTTACTCTGGGTAGACAGTTACACCTACTTTCCCTCTACATCTGCTAGCCTACCATTGAAAGAGGTCACGCAACATACTCAATAATGCCAGAGCCCATAATGGCTTGTGGCTGCACACGGAAGTTTCTAGCATGAATAATCTTATGATCCCTTTGAGCCTGGGTGGCGGACCGTAGGATGATCACACGGGTACTCCGAGATATCCTAGGATAACACTGGATTCTCCGGGTGCCAACAAGCAATCCACCCAGATGTGTATTAAAGTTGCCACCTTAAGTTGAACCATTAATTAACAACTCACATCTGTCATGAATTCACTCAAACCCAATCCACATCTACGAGCATAGCATATCAATATAAGCATAACGTAGAAGTAACTGCCAGGGGTTTGATAATAAACAGGTAATAGGTTCTACCTCATCATCTACTTCCCAAACCCCATGTTAAGAGATCCTACTCATGCAATGTGTGAGGGTTGAAACTAATGCATAAAAACTGGGTATTAAAGGGGTATGATCAATGTGTTACTTGCCTTGTTGATGATCCGCAAAACCTAGAGACTCATAGCAGCACGCTTCGCACTCCAGGAATTCTATCGCAACAAACAATAGCATACATAAGCAATCAAGAAAATATGCCCAGTTGAAAACAAAACCAAGCATGGGTAGTCTACAGCCCAGTTGAAACTTGCTCAACCTGAAAAAACAATATACGTGCTCAATAAACGAGAGAATTCTGCAAGTAGAGACTGATAACTGGGATGCAGCAGGGATATTGTTTTTTCATCGTGATAATAAGAGCATGCACTTGTTTCAAAAAATTTGGAGAGCTGGGAATTCAGACGGCAGGTGCTTATGCTACCCATCAAATAAAAATCAGGTGCCTGAAAATTCGTTTCTAAACAAATGATCCAGCTTTATATCCATGTCGACCCTCGGCATGATGGTTGGAAGCAAATGCCAAGTTAATACCAAAAGATCATTAACAACAATACCAACTTGCAGACGACAAGGTAGTACAAGTACCAATACCAAACTAACTTATAATCATTTTACCCCTGGCCCTAGTATTAAATGCGGTAGAAAATCTTGCGGAGGACCAGCTCCGCTCCTTCTCTTGCTCTAGGTCCCGAGGTGGTGCTGGTGCATCACCAGTTGGTCCTCTGCTGGTCGAAGTTCTTGTTGGTGTGCAGCACGAACCTTTTGCTGCCCATCTCGCGGTTGTTGACCATCACCGGCAAGGTATTGCCGTGTTCTCGCCACATCGCGTGCATGCCGCACTCCGACTGTATCTTGCGATGCATCCACGTGCCCCTTTTGAACGCCCTTGAATTGCGCTAGAAGAAATGCATGCTTAGGCCACTCAGTGTGATACCTACAGTATTGTCGAATACAAGTTTTAGTGTACGTAGTTGGCATTTTCATAACATCTTTGGCATGTTGCAGTCACTTGTTTCACTTTTTATTAACTGTCAAATTGTAATTGCTTCACCAGGTCTGCGTCTAAAATGAAAAATAGAGCTATAAACAAAGGAATATGTTTACGCAAGTAGACGACCGATCGGTGTCTTACCTGGAAGTTTATCAGGATGGGTGTAGCATATATCGTGCTCGCTGGCGATGGTTGGTATGAACAAATCGATGAGAGGGTGAGATCTCGTGCTGTCAGCACTCACTTTGGCCTCAAGGTGCTCGATCAGCTCCTGATCCGTGGGATCAAACTTGACGCCAGCCGGCAACATCGGCCAATCCTTCTTCGACTTGTATCGGTTAATTCTAGTTATATGGTACTCAATGTATGATCAATCGACTGTTTTAAGTGAATGATGAATGATTTCGACAGATAAGTGGTACTCCAAATCTGAAGTCCAGAATACCCGAACACGCCGCCAGGATTCTTGTGTCACCTCTCGTGTAGCTTGTTGTCACGTCAATTCAATGTGTGGACATGATGAATAATTTGACCAATGTATACTAGTACTGCTATTGTACTACTTACTAGTCGTATTTAGTGTCACATTTTAACCATAGGTTTAACTAACAAGTACGCACTTGAAGCCTAAGTGATATATGTATATGTACTGCAGAGCATCTCCATCATCATTATCAGTACATCATGTGCATGTGAGTTAGGATGCACTTGATCCCAGAAAGGTATCTATCCTTCAAACCAGAGGAGTGCTTCAAACTAACAACGGTACATAATATCCAACAAAAGAGGTCGTGCTACTGCAGCAGAATACATGGCTCGATCTACATATCGGTCTGAATCAAGTTGTGCATATTTCTTTGTTGGCATGAACCACATCGCCGCATGTCGGGTTTGCAAAAGCCATCCATCGCATGGAAGCTTGATGCCTTTCACACACTGAAGATTATCTGGCAACAAGCTGTGTCGACGAATCTCTGGATATGGTGATTCATGAAACCCATGGGTATGATGTGTGAACACAGTCCCCTCTGGCGAATGGAAGTTGCATAGCACGGTAATCATCACCGGTGATATGATCGATGATTGGTTGGATGATTGGATAATTGTGCCCGAGGAACATGGAGTGGTTGTCCGAGGCTGTAAACCCGCCTCCACTTGAATACACCTTGCCCAACGGAGCAGCCATAGCCATTAATGTCACGAACGCCCCAGGCATTGTACTGCATGAGGTTTGATGAAATGGTTTGCTCAATTTGGTACGTGCAAATGAGCATTAAATGACCACCGTCAGCTCAACGAGCGATAAACCACCACCCATCGGCTGGTATGATTCCAGGTCCTGGAATCATGAAGGCCAGCGCATTTGCGTCTGCTACAACAATTCAAATTGGAGACCAAAAGGACAAAAATAAACAATCATGTTCAGAGTATGTGTGGAATTAAGATTATTATAACAGTGACAACTATCATAGACAGAGAATTGCAATGCCGTGGTCATAATCATACCCCAAGTTAAAAAAATAAGCCAATGGCTTTCATATTCTAGCAATATATCATGGTTCAAACATCATGTAACAATGAGAGGAAAACAGATATGACAAGGCCTACTCATATTCTACCATAGCACTTACTACAATTATCATATCAACTCTAAGCAATAACATGCGTTGTTATAAAAATCCTGGAAATGAGAGTAACATATAGCAATCATGAGGTTATACTCATAATATCTATTCTAACAATCATTAGATACCAATTGTTCTCATATCAACTCTAACAATAACATGTGTGGTCATAAAAATCTAGGAAATGAGAGGAACATATAGTGATGATGTGGTTATAGACATACTATATATTCTAAATTTGTAACAATGAATAGGCAGTCGTATTCTTAAGGTAAAGATGAGAAGAGATAGAACAATTACACAACGATAGATTCCAGCAGTATAGGCAGCCAATCTGTGCGTCGACCGCATAAACGATGTCATCATGCACTATAGCATCAGAGAGAAGTGTTGGGTGAAGAGGATCAACGATGAGCCATAACCATGTATGGCGACTGGATTCCAGATAGACTAATCCCATGTTGAACATAGCAATGAGCTTGTAATCCATGTAGTCTTCTGATGATGTGGGCACTTCGCATATTACAACCTTCAGCAAACAGGGGTCGAGCCAAAAGCTCGATGCGTCTCGTGCATAGTCGGCAGGAGTGTCCGGCAGGCCGCGAGGCTCGATGGCGGCGGTATCCAAAGATGGAAGGGTGATCTCTCGCTGGGTGTAGATATCCACGAGGCGCCACGGACTACGGATTGGTGGATGAGGGCGATTCGATTGGCCTTCATGCCCGCCCGATGAGTGGCGGCGCATGAAGGACAGGTGGGCGGGTAGTGGTAGCATGTCGAGGGCACCACGGCAACCTCCGTAGGATCGTCAAGTTGGTGTGGGCCACTGCGAGATCGGGCATCGACAAGCGGTGTCTCAAAAAGAGCCGGCCGATTTGAGATGAGTAGACCGTACAAAGACACCGAGCATGCGGCGAGACGAGCGGTCTTGAGTAGGTCCATACGATTCTGATCTACTCCAAGAGAACATCGGGAGGAATTCAATCGCAGCTCTGCGTGTCGGTCGGTTCGCCATTGTGGTTTTCGGTGCTGCGAGCGGTGAGGGAAGTGTATTGGCGAGCGGCGAAGAAGCTTCTCCTCGTGTGGCGGCGGTGAGTGAGGGATATGGTATCTGTGAGCTACCAAGGAAGATAAATGGAGGCGAGTAGTGGCGGGGGAAATGGTGTGCGGCCGGCGATGGGGAAGAGAGGAGGAAGAAGAAGAGAGGAGGAAGAAGAGTGGAAGGCGGGAAGAAAGTGCATTAAATCTCAATTCTACTACTACTACCGGGATATACCGTCCTTGAGTGTAAATAGTTACACCGATGACATGTGGGTCTACCACAAGAGGGCCCATATGTCGAGTTAATGGAAGGACGAAGCGTGCTTATTGGCAAGCGTGATGGCGATCTTGGGTAAGGCTGATTTAGTAACACCAACACGCTGGTTCAGCTTATTAATTAAGTGTCCCATCTGCTTGGCGTGTATTTTCACTTCTTTGTGAAGACTAGTTGAATAGTTCTCTCGACCGAGATGGGGAATAATGGATCATGAAGACTTCCTTTCTACATTATCCCTATGCCTCTCGCTCACTTCACTCATTTTGCTCCGTCGTAGTCACTTGTACAAATCTCTAGAAAGACAAATACTCCATATTTGGGAATAGAGGAGGATTCTACTCCGTGTTGGGAGCAGAGGGAGGATTTTACTCGAATTTGGGAGCAGAGGAGTATCACCATATGGAGGAGCAGAGGAAGCTTGAAATATGAACATGTCAATGGGAGTTAGTAAGCCCCATGCATGCATGCATGCATGCAACATGCAACACTCACTGCGTACACATGGGCCTGCATAACACTCACGCACCCATGCGGCACACAGACAAGCGACACAACACACACGTTCACGCTCAAGTGCTCAACCTACTTCCCTCGTCCGTGAAAGACTGTGCATTTAGAGATTTACACATTGACGGGGCATAATTGCGCCCAAAAGTAGCAGACTTATGTGTGCATGCGACCATTGAGAGAAGAAGATTAAATGAAGGTCGTTGCATGTTGTAATTAAGGATAGACATGTAGCCTATACCTAGAGCACAGTTGGTGCATTAGTCAATCAATATCGATTTAGATCAAAGGCTAAATGCATTGGAAGTGTAGATGTACTACACTCTTTGTTTTTAGCTGATTTCTTTCTTTGCCTTGGCTGAGCAGGTGGGACCCGAAACTAGGTGACAATTTAACCGGTCAACAAAGTGCCATGTCGACTATGTGGCGGTCTGAGGGTGCAATCTGATTGCTCTCGATGAGCTAGTGATAAATATAATGACCATAAAACTATATATAGTGACCATAAAGAGTGTATTGTTACATACGTTGACTGCCAGTGTATTTTTCTCATTTCAAATTAATCTATATTAACCGGAAAGGACGCAGTATGGACTAGTACTAGTACTGCTTTGATGTGTCCCGTCAACTCGTCGAACAAGGAGAAGTTTGCTTACTACGCCTCTCCCTCGCCCATGCGCGTGGTGGTTCGCAGGACGAGGAGAGGGTTTTGACTACATCACCCTCTCCCTCTCCCTCTCCCTCTCCCTCGCCCTCGCCCTCGCGGTGGACGTGCAACAGTTCAATGGGTGTCAGATTGCTAGAAGCATAATGTACTGTAGTATCATCATTGTTGGACCTTCCGAAGAGGCGAAGAGCCAAGTGCAAGGTTCACACGAGTACGAACTGTTGAACCTCCCGAAGAGGTAAAGATCCAAGCGCAAGGTTTTATAGGATTTGTCGTCCTAGTAGGAGCGTACTGCAACTATAGCGAACAATGCTACTGTATGATGCCGCCACGTCACGTATATCCAAAGTTGTGCCACCTTTTTTTCTCAACGAGCATGTTGGAACCCGTGCAACAACCACACAAGTTGCACGTACACATAACACATTTACTAGTAGTAAATTCTAAAGGACAAATGCCAGTATGCCACACAACTTCATCTCCAATTCATGTGATAAATTTGTGCACGAGTAGCCTACATATATTCACAGCACTACCGTTCACAATTTACCGTACTCCACTTACACGTTATAGATGGGCTACATGTCCTCCTCCAGGTTCCAGTCCCAGGTGTTCTTCATGGATGGCACGATCCATAGCGGTGGGCAATGGTAATCATTGTCGCAGGTTTCTAGTCCGGTTCCATACGATGGAGACTCATCCAAGATGAAGCGGCATAAATCAGGGATAGCGTGTCCCAGCATGTCGTTCATCCAGCGATGCGCACTGAATACACAACCATGCTTCATGAATGGCAGGCCTTCCGTGTCGTGCACGGAAGGTGGCATCCTCTTCACAATGGGGTAGTTGTCCCCAATGAAAGCGAGTACTCTCAAGAGTGTTCTTGGCACCCACGTAGCATCACGGGGTCGAACTTCGGCGCCGTTCATCGGTACCGCGGCATCTCAGATCTGGACACATGGTGGCGTACACATTCAAGGTCCATGCATAATAATGTTGTGCTCAAATATGGCGGTCGATGTCTTGTGCAGCAAATAGTACTACTCGGTATAGAGGAAGTAAAATAACCGGTTTATTATATATAGCCACTCTTGGCTACATGGATGAGATAGTAAGACATGGAAAAACAAAAATGGTGGCAGCTAGTGGGTTCAAGTCTTCAAGGGCCTAGCTAGCTATACGTGTCCTCCAAGGTAAAAAGTACTCCTACTAGTACGTAAGTAGAGTACTAGTACAACAATTAAAGAGAAGGCGAGAGGGTTAAAAAATGGATTGTGTGACCATGTTGCACATCAGTGGTACCATGGGTAACGACTGCTAAGATAGTTGATCCCAATATGCCAAAGTCAGCTACAAGGTTCCAGGTTAAACCGAATTGCGGATGCAAATGCACATCCAGGATCGGCGATCTTATTTTGATCGCGGGATTACTAGTCCCTGCAAAATAATGGAGTACCGTTAGGGATGCAAATGATAGTTTGTGCATTCCGTTTGTAATCTCCCGTACCGTAGGATGGCAACCAGATGAAACAAGTCCCCTGGCTTGTCACTGCGAAGATGCGGCCTAGATGGCGCACGACGTCTTCGAACATGTAGGGGTACAAATCTGCCGCCGCCAACATGAGCCAGCCTCTGCTGTTACTGCCTCTTGCATTGACGGCAATTCTTATGTCGAACACCGTGATGAGATAGTAATCATCGTAGCCGCCTCACTTTGTCGGCAGGTCCGCAATTTCTATCTTCTTCAATCTCATGTAGGCATCATCATACGTATTCAAGCCCAGACAGTCGGAAGGCCGATCCCAATGGTGGAGAAGGGTCTACAGAGCGGCCGCCTTCTTTGTGGATGTTGTGCAAAATGATGGTGGTATCCGGCCGGAGGTATGCAAGCCAATCTTCATTGGCACCGACCCTGACCTATATATATGACGATGGGTAGCGGGGGAAATTACGGGTTGGAAATGGAATAACTAAGTACTACATGATCAAACTCCATTACTGACCTGCTCATCGGACAAAATCCGACTACCTCTCAACATAGGCAACTCCAGCGGAGTCAACGTGCAACCATGGCCAGGGAGCGGTGGATTGTTCGAAGGATTGTCCAATAGAAGAACCTTCTCCTCGAGGACGCATGGAAGGCCAAAAAGCATGGACTTTTCCCAAGCCATTTTAAGCACCGTCTTGAAAAAGTTGGTGCGGGAAGCACCGACTCTTGCAGCGGTGAGGACGTCAGAGCAGCGTGCGATTTCTCCCATAGGATCGTTGTCCAAGGTCTCTGAGGGAGTCCCGGATTAGGGGGTGTCCGAATAGCCGAACTATAACCTTTGGCCGGACTCCTGGACTATGAAGATACAAGATTGAAGACTTCGTCCCGTGTCCGGATGGGACTTTCCTTGGCGTGGAAGGCAAGCTTGGTGATACGGATATGTAGATCTCCTCCCATTGTAACCACCTCTGTAACCCTAGCCCTCTCCGGTGTCTATATAAACCAGAGGGTTTTAGTCCGTAGGACGAACAACAATCATACCATAGGCTAGCTTCTAGGGTTTAGCCTCTCTGATCTCGTGGTAGATCTACTCTTGTACTACCCATATCATCGATATTAATCAAGAAGGAGTAGGGTTTTACCTCCATCGAGAGGGCCCAAACCTTGGTAAAAACATCATGTCCCTTGTCTCCTGGTACAATCCGCCTAGATGCACAGTTCGGGACCCCCTACCCGAGATCCGCCGGTTTTGACACCGACATTGGTGATTTCATTGAGAGTCCGCTGTGCCGTCGCCATCAGGAAGGATGCCTCATCCCATCTTTAAAGATGGCACTGTTGCTAAAAGAGCTTTGGCTATCGGCCAAACTCTCCGGCTGGGCGGTTTTCTTATGACCGCTGTTGACGCCAGCGCCGATGATGACTTCTCGGGTCATCGAAAGCAATCTCCACGTCAACTTCGGAACTTCGCGGCGGTTAGATCAATGGAGCTCTCTTCTTTAAGCGAGCTCTTGGATCGCATCGCCGCCAGTCGCTACAGACTACGATCGATTGGGCCTAAACCCGATCGAGGAGATTAACTCTCCCGGTCACCCATCATGTTGCGGTGGTGGAGGAACAATGCGGAAAATATTCATCTATTTTAAGGACTAGTTATGTCAGGTTCGATCCTCAAGCGGATACCCGCGGAGGGAGGCGTCCTCAAGCCTAAACCTAAAGTCGAGGCGCGGGCTAGATTCATTGGACAACATCCAAGAACCCAAGCTTCGAGTTGGAAACTCCTTGGCCCCTGAGTCTTGAATTGGGCGAAGTTCGGATCTAATTCCACCGCCCACCCAAACATAGCGACCTATCCCAAATTCGGCAGAGCCCATGAACGATACACCATTACTAGGCCAGATTCCTCCTATTCATGAACATGATAAAGGACTGCCGCGAGGAGGACGCAATTTCATTCTTCTGCAATAATTGCATGGACGATGGAATCCTCAACACCATAAGTCGCCGTGAAATTACACGCTTTGCTGACTTGGCGTCCATAGTACAAAAGTACTATGCGATGGAAAGCGCCTGGAAAACCAAAGTAAGATTTTGGGACAATCCGGCCTTTAATACAAACCCAGTCCGAAATAAAAGGGTGCGTCACCGCCAGTCACCCGGGTTAAATACCAAAAAGCAAAAACCCTCTATAGGGCATGGAACCGTACTAGAGGGATGGCTCAACAGACCCTGTAAAATTCATAGTACAGAGGGCGCCACACCAACTCATAGCCTTAGAGCATGTTGGATACTCCGGCAGGTGGCCAAAAGTGGCGAAGAGCTTCTAACCCCGACATCCACGAGCACCAGCCGGGGATACGATCACGGTATTAACAGTCTTCGAGACTTTCGCATCAAATAATATGCGAAAAAGAACACTCCACAGCCTTGCCGAAGTCTACCAAGTAGCAACAATAAACCCATGGAGTGACACGGCTATTACCTTTAATGCGGTGATGAACCTTAATTCGAACAGCCCGAGCACCGGCAGACATTGGTCCTCGGTCCAATAGTGGGCGGCTTCGCCATACCAAGGTACTCATGGATGGTGGTAGCGGATTGAACCTCATTTATGAGAAACCCTTGGAAAATGGAAATAGACCGGAGCCGCATTGGCGAAGCAACACAACCTTTAGAGGAATAATACCCGGTCGGAAGCGTCTGCCGCAGGGAAAAATCACACTAGATGTGGTGTTGACTGCTGGACAATTACAAGTCTGAGGAGGTCACGTTCCAAGTGGCCCGTTCAGCAGCGGATACCACGCTCTATTAGAGGCGAGAGGCATTCACAATTTTTAAGCTATACCCATTACGGTACATGAAGCTCAAAATGCCGGGCCCAGCGGAATCATCACTCTTGCTAGTAACCGGACATAGCACTCCGGCGCGAAAATAAGACAGCCCCTTGCGGCCCTTGAGGCACTATCAAAACCCTAGCGGCCGAGGCGGCGACGTTAACGCTCCACGGTGAACAAGGGCGATGTGATACTCGATAAAAGATCCAAGTCCACCTCCTTTAAACCAGCGGACGAAATAGTCAAATTCCAAGTCCATCAATGGACCCTACAAAACGGCCTCCATCGGGGCACAATTAAACCCTGATGTAGGCGCGCGCTTTCACGAAATTCCCTACGAAAATTGGGACATCTTTGCAGGCACCCTTGGACATGCAGGAATCCCACCTTGGCTGGCGAGCACAGCCTAAACATCTAAAAAGGATTCAAGCCGGTCAAACAGGCTCTTGGCATTTCTCGAACCTAAGAGACAAGCCATGGGGAGAGCTAGCCAAACTATTGAGGCGGATTCATGAGAGATATAAAACATCCGGACTGGCTAACAAACCTGGTGATGGTACCAAAGAAGGAAAAATCCTAGCGCCTATGCGTCGATTTCAAGGACGTCAACAAGGCTTGCCCAAAGGATCCCTTCCCCCTCCCCCGCATCGATAAAATTATCGATGCTACCGCAGGACACGACTCATTGCGTTTCCTCGACACATACTCCGGCTACCATCAACTTAACATGGCAGAGCCTGACCAAGCCGCAACGGCATTTATCACCCCATACGGTCCATTCTGCTTCATCACAATGCCCTTCGGGCTCAAAAGCGCCCGGCGCAACATATCAGCGCATGATTCAAACATGTCTGGCGAACCGGATCGGCAAAAGCAGTGGAGGCATCGTAGATGATGTGGTCGTCAAAACCAAGAATGTCGAAACTCTAGTAGGCGACTTGAGGCTCACATTTGATAATCTCCGAACATAAGACATCAAGCAACCCGGAAAAATCGTTTTCGGCGTACCGGCGAGCTCTTGGGCTTCATTGTATCCGGTAGAGGAATTGAAACAAACCCAGCCAAGATCCGAGCTCTGTCGCAATTGGATATCCCAAAGGACCTCAAACAAATACAAAACTGATTTGGATGCGTGGCGGATCTAAGCGCTTTATCTCTGTTTGGGAGAAAAGGCATTACCCTTTATCGCTTGTCGATTCGGGTTCGGCAGACCCTTAAGGTTCGAACTACAGGGGTGCGGCGGAGATCCAACCCTCCACCGTCTCGTACCTCGCCGAATCGCGGGGACCTAAACTACTAGAAAGAACAGCACAAGAGACACGAGATTTATACTAGTTCGGGCCACCGTTGTGGTGTAATACCCTACTCTAGTTTGTGTTGTGGTGGATTGCCTCTTGGGCGATGAGGAGCGATCTGAGGTAGAACAGCCTCGCGAGTGCATTCTTGGTGGGTGTGGTGAGCTGTTGGCTGGTTGCGTCGCTCTTGCTCTATCTCTGGTTCCTTGGTGAGGATGCCGATCTCATGATCGGGGGTCGATCACAGATCCTCCTCTCTGAGTGTGGCTACCCCTATTTATAGGCGAAGGCCTGGGCCTCTTCCCAAATATTGGCGGGAAGGCGCCAACAATTAGCCACTTGAAGGGAACAGCGGGTACACTTATCGACTAAAGTTGGTCCTCGCTTTGCCAAAGGCTCTGGTGATGGCGCCTGCTTGGGCTCCACGATGACTCCTTCCAGCCGTTGGGGCTGGTCTTGGTCTTGTTGCACGAAGCGGATGCCTTTGCTTGATGCTCTCGCTGCGCTTGCTCCCTTTGCACCAAAGAGGAAAGGAGGGCTGCTGCTGGCTGCTGGCCTTCGCCTGGCGCCCTTGGTAAATCATGGCTTGCGTCATGGGCACCTCGCGAGTACCCTGCCTTGAACTCTCCGCCTCCTCATGAGCCAGCTGGCGAGGCCGTGCACGAGAAGCTCCTTGGTCGTCCGCCCAGCAATCTGGCCCCTCGCGAGGTCTTGAGCTTGTGTTGATGAAGATGGGCTGTCTGGGCCTCCTTTGAGCCACGCCGCGGGCATGAGGCGAGCAAGTCAGGGACCCCGTTCCCAGAGCGCCCGCAGATAGCCCGGGCCTGGCGCGCCCGAACTTGGCAGGCGAGAGGCGAAAGGGCAAGTTGAGCGTCGCCGGGCCCTAACAGCCTGCGGCCTTAGGCGCAGCGTGGCGGTTGATTGGGCGTGGGAGCCTCTGCAGCAGCGGGTTGATAATAAGCGGCATCTTCCTTGCCTCCTTTACTTTCTCGATTGCTGCTCAGATCCCTTTCTTGCCTCTCCTCCTGCTTCCAAGATCTTGAGATCCCTCGCCGCCGTGCCCTAGCGAGTCATGGCTCCTCGCCAAACCCGGCGGATCTGGTACTCTCCTGCCTTGGACCCGCCAAATGTGTCGTGGCGAGCCTTGCCTGATCGCCCGGTTGGCGGAGGCGAGAGCGTCAATGGAGCAGCGGTGCTCAAGGCGGCTCCTCCGCCCCGAGGTCGGGGAGTACCTTCTACCCGTTCTTCGCGAGCGCCATCATTGCTGGTCTGGTGACTCCCTTCTCTGAGTTCTTCTTCTCCGTCCTCCGTCACTACAACATCCAAGCTCTGCACCTTCATCCCAACTCCGTCCTTCTTCTGGCAATCTTCGCCTACTATTGTGAGGCCCATGTTGGGGTGAAACCCTCGGTGGCCTTGCTGCGCCACTACTTCTTCCTCCGAACCTCCCGTGGCTCCGTCTCCGCGTGCGCGAGCTTCGTTGCATACGGCGGAGCCATCGCTATTTCAAACCCTGGGAAGCGGATTGAGGGTTTCAGGAGCAAGTGGGTCTTGGTGGATGCTGGGCGTATCCACCCGGCTGATCCCCACAGACCCGCCGAGTGCTCGGCGGCCCGGTCGGCGAAGCTTGGGATCCCAGCTGGTGGTTGGAGAAGATGGATGCAGATCTGAAGCCGGCCGGCGTGGCGTGGCCGAAGCTGACCAGTCTCGTCGCTCTTGAGGAGTTCTGGGCACCAAGCTGGCTTCCCTTCGCGATGCTCGCTTCGATGTGGAGGCCTCACCCAAGCCCGTGGCCACTGGCAGCGAGGACTGGCGACAGTCCTCCGGTCCTTGGTGAGGCGATGTGGCGAGACGAGGCGCCCAGCGCCCTTGTTCCTCGTGAGGATTGGGAGCAGGTAGTGGGGCCCATGCCCGTCTTCAATGGGGATGGGCCGTGCCGTGGAGCTCCGGAGGACTGGTGGGCGTATCCTCTTCCGACTCGGTGAAGAGGTGGAGGAAAAAGAGCCGGGAGAGGGGTTGATTCGAGGCGAGTCGAGGCTCCCCTGCTGGCGCAGGCCCGCGTTCTCCGCCTCCCGAGGCGGCAGCAGCGAGGGCGAGGTGGCGGGGAGGCGAAGCCTGCCCCGATCCCGAAGAAGGACGGACTGGGCTGGTCCCAGCAGGTCCGCCCGGCCCAGGCGATCATGAGCGCGCCTCCGGCTCCTGATCCCTTGAAGTTGATCCTGCAGCCGGCTCTCGGGCTTCAAGTATGGCGGAGGCTGCTCGAATCCACCGGCGACGACACTGTAAGTGCACCTTTCCGTCTTGATTATTGCTCTGTTGGCGAGATCGATGTCCATGTTCTTGACCGGGCGGCGCCCATGTGAAAAAGCTGAAGGGGCTCTGAGGCTCCATCGTGGCCAGTTCCGCTGCCGAAAGGAAGATGATCTGGCCTTGGGCCTCTCTGCTCAGGCGCCCTCGCGAGGCCTGTTGAGCCAGCTGAGGTGAGCTCAGCCCCTTGGCCCGAGCGACTCGAGGTGCCCTTGCTTGGCGCTGCCTCCGCTGTTGTCGTGGAGCAGCTGGTTCCGCCTCGGCGCGATGGCTACGCCGCCGCCATCTCCTCCTACTCCACCAACTGTTGTCTCTCGACTCCTCCTCTTATCTGGATCGTGCTGCCTTGAGTTGGACCGGCGGCTGCGGCAGGATCTTCAGGCGCCGACCCTCGCTTGGTGGCCGGGCGCTTGGAGCTGGCCTCTGGCTGGATTCGCTCCGATGCTTGATTCGAGGCGGCGCTGGTCCAGGCCTCGGCGGCTTGCGACGAGGAGAATCGAGGCTGTTCGTGGCGAAGGTAGCCTGCGATGCTGCCCGGGGAGGCGGCCAGCATCAAGGTCATTGTGAGGCGGTTGGAGGCGGTGAAGGGCTGCAGAACCAGCTTGCCGAGGAGGTCCGCCTCCGCCCGGGGCAGGAGGAAAGCATGAAGGCTCATGGTGACCGTCAAGGACCAGGAGGCTAAGCTGAAGAAGCGTCGTGATTGCCTAAGCGCTGGAGCAGGAGGCTGGAGGCGAGGAAGGTCGAGCTGGGCGTCAAGCGCGGGTTCTTGCCGAAGATCGCGTGGCCTTCATGGATATGGAGGTGAAGGCCAGCGCCTTCTTGAGGAGCTTTATGATGGCGGCTGGAGAGCCCTTGGCGGCCGGCGGAGGGCGGCCCCGCCAAGCTGCTTCCCTTCTGATTCGTGCTCTTGAATATGTCTCCTTGGTCTTGGCCCCACGGTGAGGCCGGCGTGTCTTGTCTTCTGCGGGCAGCGGATCCTCACCCACATCTATCTTGCGATCCCAGCGTCGACATGGACAGCCTCTTTGGAGCGGCAAGTGGCGAGCATGCAGCTGCCGCTGCCGAGCTGTGAAGGTTCTCGTGGAGGCTCTGTTGGGGAAGTTCGGGCCTTGACACCAAGCGAAGCGGCGCTGCAGGCCCTGCTGCTTCTGAGGCGAGCCGACTCAGCGCTGCTCCACCGCCGACAAGTGACTCCGTTGTGGCTCTGTCTTGCTTTTAATTCCTGCACATGTATCATGCCTCGGGGGGCGTTTAAACTGCGTTTGGTATTGCGATAACAGTGTGGACTGTAATATTTGCTATTGAATTCCTTGAAATTTGTGCTTCCTACTTGTTTATGTTCTACGCTGGCAGGGCCCGGCCCCGCGCATACCTCGGCCGCCGTTAGCCCGACCGGAAGCCAGGGCGGGACCAAGGAGTGAGGGCTACGTGACAAGTTAGGCTCTGAGTCACGATGCTCAGAGTCCCCCTTAGCGCCTGAACAGCAAGTAGGGAGGTGAGGCAGGCGGATCCACCGTTCTCGTCTGCGAGCCCGGCCCGTGCATACCTCAACCGCCGTTAGCCTTCGGAACTAAGGGGTGAGGGCTACGTGACCGATTAGGCTCTTGAGTCGCGATGCTCGGGAGTCCCCTTGGCGCTCAAGCGGCATCGTGCCTTGGCTCCGCTCGGGGTGGCGTCACGACGAACCAGGCCGAGGGGCTGGCTGGAGTGGCGTCGCGTCTGGGCGTGACCAGGCGCAGCCCGTGCCCAGCCCCTCGGCGGCGCTCAGGAGGGGCGTTGCGGCGAGGCGGACACTGAGCTCTGGGCTCCACGAGGTTGATGTGACCGGAGGCCACCCTCGGTTGTTTATCACCAGCGCAGACATAGCGCTTCCGCATGCGTCTGGGCATAGCCGCTCCTCGGCGGTGTCGTCGGCCAGCGCGAACATGGTGCTTCCAACTGGAGCGTGGGAGGGGCTCCCCTCGGGAGGAGCCCAGGCGTATCTGAGCCCTGCGACACGTGGCTGGCACGGTAGGGCTGGGCGAGGTGTATCTGGGCACCCGTGAGCCAGTAGCAGGACTCACGAGGCCCTACCTCAAAGGCGGGTTCGCTGGCTCTGGGCCTTATCTTGAGTGTGTTCCTGCAAATTTGGCGGATGCGGTGCTCTCGTCTTGGTCTCGGCTCTCGGGCTGGTCTCGGCCGTCATTGGCAAGCCAGGTCGCAATGCCATGGACAAGACCCGGAGGTGAGGGCGGAGAGCGGTAGGAGCCACGAGTCGCGATGCTCGAGGCACCCCCCTTTAGCGCAAGCTGGATTAGATGTCGCAACTCTACATCCTCGGGTCCGGCTCTCGGGCTGGTCTCGACCCTCATTTGGCAAGCCGGTCGCGATGCCATGGACAAGACCGGTGAGGGCGGAGGCGGTAGGAGCCACAGTCGCGATGCTCAGGCACCCCCTTTTTAGCATAAGCTGGATTAGATGTCGCAACTCTCGTCCTCGGGTCCGGCTCTCGGGCTGGTCTCGGCCGTCGGTGGCAAGCTAGGTTGCCATGGACAAGACCCGGAGGGTGAGGGCGGAGAGCGGTAGGAGCCACAGTCGCGATGCTCGGGCACCCCCCTTTTAGCAGCATAGCGAGTCGAACGCCCATGGCTGTCGTCCTCGGGTCCGGCTCTCGGGCTGGTCTCGGCCGTCGTTGGCAAGCCGGTCGCGATGCCATGGACAAGACCGGAGGGTGAGGGCGGAGAGCGGTAGGAGCCCAGTCGCGATGCTCGGGCACCCCCCTTTAGCGTGCAAGCTAGATTAGATGGCGCAACTCGTCCTCGGGACCCGGCTCTCGGCCTGGTCTCAGGTGGCAAGCCAGGTTGCGATGCCATGGACAAGACCGGAGGTGAGGGCGGAGGCTGGTAGGAGCCACTGGTCGCGATGCTCGGGCACCCCCCCTTTAGCATAAGCTGGATTAGATGGCGCAACTCTCGTCCTCGGGTCCGGCTCTCGGGCTGGTCTCGGCCGTCGTTGGCAAGCCGGTCGCGATGCCATGGACAAGACGAGAGGGTGAGGGCGGAGAGCGGTAGGAGCCACTGAGTCGTGATGCTCGAGCACCCCCTTTAGCGTGCAAGATTCCGCCACCGGAAAAGGCGCAAATAACAAGCATAGTGGAGCGAGCATAATCCTAAGGAAAGCATAAGAAGGATACATGCAGCTGGGACTGGCCTGGCGGCAGGGATGATGCAGCCAGGCGCCCCCAGCAGGATAAGCTAAAGACATGAAATAAAAGGATACATGCAGCGAGGGAGCGGACCCGGCCTCGGAATAATCTTGACCAGAAGGCGCTCCCAGCGGAAATAAAACTTAAAGATGTCACCTGGTGATGTTGGGGATGAAGGGTTGTTGATGTAGCAGACTCGGTGGGCGGCGGGAGCCGATCCTCACGAGCCCCCAGGCCCAGGGGCCTCGGGAGGCTCCGGGCTGGCGGCTCCTTAGGGGCCATCTCCATCTCCGCCAGGGCTGCGGCGTGCCTGGCCTCTTGAGCCTCTAGGATGGTCCTCATGAGACGCTGGTACACAGCAGCCCGCGTTTGGCGAGCCATAAGGCATGCGTCACGTGGCTGTGGGGCGGACCCTCATAGCGTCCCACTCGCGAGGGCAGGCGCTCTTGAGATCTTGGCTCGGTTGAGCCTGGTATGTCGATCAGGCCGCGCAGCCCACCATCCTCACACTGGATGGGGGGCCACAGTGAGTGGCGGCTGCCCCTCATGACCCTTGACTCCTGTAGCTCTGAATGGCCTTGCGATGAATTCTTGAGGTTCTGTCCTCCTGGTCTTGCTCACCTTGCGGGAAGCGTGCTTGAAACACGCCTCCACGTGGTGCCCAAGCGCCTCCCTCGAGACCTTGGCGAGGTGGCGGCCCTCGGGAGAGCCCGAGCCCACTGAGGAGGCGCCGAGGCGCTTTCCTATCGATGGAAGGGCTCCCCTGGCCCGATGTGGACCATGAGGGGCTGTCTCTTGAAGAGCCGGGCGGTCGATGTCTTCTTCTTCTTGGGTGCGGCCTCGGGAGGCCTCCTGCTGCTTGTAGTGCAGGTCTTCCAGCGATGCGGCTGGCTCGCTCGGGGAGCACCTGCGTCTCTCTCTACACGGGGCACCGTGATGACTCCGCTGCTTCTGGCATCTTGAGGGCGTTGTAGCCATGGTGGAGTTCTGACCATGAACTTGTGCTGGGTACCCGTGGATGGCGTTGTCTGGCGGCGAATGTGGGCGACGTCGAAGTCGATGAGCTCGGTGTGGTAGTTATCGCGAGCCCGAAGGTGACAGGGAAAGCGGACCTGCCCAATCGGGACCGTGGAGCCGTCGGTGACTCGGAGAAAGGCTTGGTTGGCTGAAGCTGGTATAAGGCACTTGAAGATTGTTGAATGTCTCCACGGTCGGGGCGTTGAGCCCTGCTCCGCCGTCGATGAGGTCTTGGTGACTAGCACATTGCTGATGATTGGGGAGCAAAGCATCGGAGAACTCCGGCGGTGGCTGCGCGCGAGGCTGATCCGCTAAGGCTGAGCGTGATGGCGCACGCCGACCACGAGAGAGGCGCGTGGACTCGAGCTTGGGAGGACTGCATTCGCTTCGCGGGCGAACTGCTTGAAGATCTGTTGAGAGGCTAGGGCTTGGCTCCACCCGGGATGTGGCGATCGCGGCGCTTCTGAAGCCCCAGCCCCTCGTCCTGATGATGGTCTTCGATTCTCCTTGGTGGCGGCGGCAGCGGAGGGAGGCCTGCGTTCCCCTACGGGCGATCCTCGGGAGGCTGACCCCTCCAACCCCCCTCGTGAGGTGGGTCCTACTAGCGGTCCTCACGAGGTTGGTCGCGCAACCCTTGGCGCGGGCCGCGGTCTTCCCAGCGTCCTGCATTCCTTCCTCCTCCTCAGCCGTAGCCCGGTCGCTGCGCTCGGGCGCTGCCGACCCTTCCTTCAGCGTCTGGCCGGATCTCTTGACATTCGTTGGTGTTGTGAGTGTGGAGGTCGTGGTACACGCAGTACCGGCTGCCCTTGGAGGACTCGGGCTGATCTCTGCCCGCTTGGTGTCTGGTTGACGCGATGCGGCAGCCCCTGCGCTTCCGTCCTTGGCCTTGGACTTCTTCTCTTGGGATCGCGGAAGGCAGCTTGAGGAGGAGGCGCCCTCCTCAGCCTGGCGCGCAGGTCGCCAAGTTGAACAGCTCGGAGGTGCACAGATCTTCGTGCATCGCCGGCTCCTCCTTCATCTTGATGTCGCGCGCGCCGTCGGAGAAAGCGAGATGATGGCCTCCTCCGTTACCACAGGGATCTTGTAGCGTAGCGTTGTTGAAGCGCTGGATGTACTTTTGCTGGGTTTCCCGGCTGCTGCTTGATTGGCGCCGTCGCTCATGGCGGGTGGCGGTCGTGAGTACCACGGAAGTTGGCGATGAAGTGGGTGCGCATCTCGGCCCGGGAAGAGATCGTGCACGGGGCGGTCGAGGAGCAGTGCGGGCTCCGTCCTTGGCGCCATGAAACCAGTTCGCCATGACCTTTTCCTCCCGTTGGCAGCCTCGATGCCCAGCTCGTGAAACTGGAGGAACTCCGTAGGGTTAGCCGTGCCGTCGTGGCGTGGAGCAGGTCTGGCTTGAACTTGGCGGAACCGCGCGCTGCTGCTGCGCCTTCCGGGGCGGCGCGGCAGCCCGCCCGTGGCATGCGAGGGGCCTCGGACGGCGAAGGCTTGGTCTTGTGGGCCTCCTGCGCCGTGGCTGGGGGCAGCGCAGGGTCTTGGCGTGTTGGGCGAGGCGCTCGGGCGGCTTCTTCGCGGCGAGAACTTCTTGACAGCTCTGCTCTTGCTGCGCGCGGCGCTGGCGGGGCAGGTTCCGCCCGAGGACCGCGTGCCTTGAAGGGCAGGCGCCCGTCTTGAGAGGCGGCTGGCGCCCGGGGCTTCATCGCCAGCGAGGCGAGGTGCGGTGCAGCGAGGCAGGCGGCGAAGTCGCCTCTGCAGCCTTGACGAGCTTCGGCGACTTCGGTCGAGCCATTCTTCGTAAGCGTCGTCGGCGAGGCGATAGCGCGAGGAGCTCGTTAGCGCGATGAGTGCAGCTCGGGCCTCCATGGCGCCGCGCGTGGCGAAGGACCAGCGGGGTGGCGAAAGCGTGGCGATGCGGCCGTCCGCCTCATGGGCGGGTGATGGTGCGATGCTTGCTGCTCGTTCCCGCCGGGCGGTGGCGGCGTTGGCGGCGGTGATGAGGAGCAGCGAGACACCCGCCGATGGTAGCCGTCTGGCGACATGGGAAGCGAAGCGGCTCGGCTCTCGCGCGAGGCCGGCGGCGTCGAACATGGTTGCGATGGTCGAGGAAAAACGAAGCGACGAAAAGCGATTCGGCGCACCCTACAGCGCGCCAAATGTCGGATTCGGGTTCAGCAGACCCTTAAGGTTTGAACTACGGGGTGCTTGCGGAGATCCAACCCTCCACCGTCTCGTACCTCGCCGAATCGCAGGGACCTAAACTACTAGAAAGAACAACACAAGAGACACGAGATTTATACTAGTTCGGGCCACCGTCGTGGTGTAATACCCTACTCTAGTTTGTGTTGTGGTGGATTGCCTCTTGGGCCGATGAGGAATAGTACAGGGTAGAACAGCCTCGCGAGGGTCTGTTCTTGGTGGGTGTGGTGAACTGCTGGGTTGCGTTCAGTTGCTCTATCTACTGGTTCCTTGGTGAGGATTCGGATCTCATACCGGAGGGCCGATCCCAGATCCTCCTCTCTGAGTGTGGCTACTCCTATTTATAGGCGAAGGCCCTGGGCCTCTTCCCAAATATTGAGCGGGAAGGGCGCCAACAATTGGCCACTTCGAAGGGGAACAGCGGGTACACTTATCCTGACTAAAGTTGGTCCTCGCTTTGCCAAAGGCTCTGGTGATGGCCTTTGCTTGGGCTCCACGATGACTCCCTTCCGGCCGTTGGGGCTGGTCTTGGTCTTGTTGCATCGAAGCGGATGCCTTTGCTTGATGCTCTCTCTGCGCTTGCTCCCTTTGCACCAAAGAGGAAAGGAGGGGCTCTGCTGCAGCTGGCGCCCATGGCAGGTGCCCTTGGTGCGTCATGGCTTGCATCATGGGCACCTCGCGAGTACCCTGCCTTGAACTCTCCGCCTCCTCATGAGCCAACTGGCGAGGCCGTGCACGAGAAGCTCCTTGGTCGTCCGCCCGCAAGGCCAGCCCCTCGCGAGGTCTTGAGCTTGTGTTGATGAAGATGGGCTGTCTGGGCCTCCTTTGAGCCACGCCCGTGCAGGGCCGTTGAGCGAGCAAGTCAGGGACCCCGTTCCCGAGCAGCCGACAATAATATCCGATTCGAACCTCGCGATATACCAAATAAATGGATACTTTGATGCCAAAGATCCAAAAATGGCAGCTTATCATAGCCGTCCTAAAATGTCAGCTCGATTGAAGGCTCGAATTTCACCATATAGCTCGGAAAACAATCAGGCAGCGGAGCGTCTTGGCACGCATTGCGCCAAAGCGATGCCGTCCCCAATATCTTCTTAGAGAGGTTGTTCAAGCCATCCGTTTTATGGGAAGAGTCCGGAAATAACAGCCGGACCCAACCACACTGCCGACACGAACATTCGACACAATTGGAGGCTCGCCAGCAGTAACATCTTCAGCCCATGTAATAATGGCAGTCATTGCCCGTGGGCGGAACCATTCCTAGCCTACCTAACGGCAGGAACTCCTCGAGGACCAAAGCGAGGCACGCTGCATAGTGCAGCGATCTAAAGCCTATAAAGTCCATGAGGGAGAGCTTTATAAGAAAAGAAGCACCAGTGTCCTTCAAAGGTGTATCTCCGAAGAGGAAGGCGGAATCTTCTGGCTGAAATTCACGCCGGACTCGGCGGGCACCACCTTAGCCGGGCCCTTGTAAGCAAGGCCTTCATGCAAGATTTTATTGGCCGATGGCCCGAGCGGATCTTTCGGGACTTAGTCCAACGATCGTCGGTTACCAGCTCTTTGCTAATCAAAGCCACATGCCACCCACCACCCTCAAACTATACCCATCACTGGCCCTTCAGCGGTGGGGCTTGACATGGGTTGACCCCTTAAAGGAGGAACCCACAAGCAAAAATACCTACTGGTCATGGTGGATAAATTCACCAAATGGATAGAGGCCAAGCACATTAAGGCGGCGAATCCGGACCAGTGATAGACTTGATATCGGGGGTGCGTACACCGTTCGGCATCCCCACAACATCATCACTAATAACGACCACGAACTTCACGGCCGAGCGAGGTCAAACTCGGTGCAAAAACATGGGCATCAAGCTCGACTATGCTTGATCTATCACCCTCAAACTAACGGTCAAGTCGAGCAAGCAAATGGTCTAATCATGAGTGGCATCAAACCCAGATTAGTGCGGTCCCTCAAGGAATCTAACACGCCTTTGGGTAGAGGCTCGACTCCATACTACGGGGGCTGCGGACCCGCGAATCGCACCACCAGATTCACACCATTCTTTATGGTATACGACGCGAGAGGCAGTTCGCCTGCGACATAACTCATGACTCACCTCGGCGTGCGAATATGCGAAAAAAGAAGCCGAGCTCGATCGGCGGGACAGTTGGGCGCCTTGGAGGAGGGCGTGGCGTGGCAAAAGCCCGTTCCGCATTCTATCAACAGCAGGCTCGAAGATATCAAAGCGAAATGCGGGCCAAAACTTACAATGTTGGCGAGTTAGTTCTCGCCTGCGGACAAGAAAAGGACAAACTCAAGCCCAAATGGGAAGGTCCCTTTATTATTGACCAAGTCTGGTGGTGAAGCGTACCATCTGCGAGATGCATCGGATAACCGACTCGAGCGAACCCATGAAAGCATAACCCGTCTCCGAAGATTCTCGCCTAGCGCGGATTCTAAGTTCGTCTCCTTCCTCTGTCTATTTTTACACATTAGTTGTCTTATATTTCTCTCCTTCTCCCTCCTTTTCTCTTACAGCCTTTAAAGGCTCGTTCGCGCATTGTTACTTTACACTTGGCGCTATCCGCTCATTCTACAGGGGCTTCTTTAGAAGCTTATTTATCTGAGCTTCATGCCCAACACATGTCACACTTCCGCATGTACATTTTATTAGCCATTATATGCATCGATATGACTTAAGTTTTGGCCAAGCTGGGTTGCTGGCTCCTGTGCTTACCCCTCGTTCGATTGTTGGCTGGGTGGTAAAGGAGCACCTCTGTGATTACTACTTGCCGGGTCAGCGGATGTGTACCTCAAACTGGGTGAAGCAAAGCTAGCATTCTTAAGGGAATATTCGGTCGGTGAACTAAAGATGATTTCTCAATTATTTATTTATCTGCCCCAAATGCTTTTCTGTTTTTTATGAGTCCGTACATGCACTTTAGGGCATGCCTCCCGAGGAAAGGAACCCCTAACGGAACTATTCTCCCGGAAGATGTTTCTTACTAACCATGTAATATAACATAACTAGTTGGGCACTTATGCATTCAAGCACTAATGATCCTTCGCTGGTCACGCATGCCCGGTTCTTACATAACCGCGAGGTTTTCGGACACACTCGGACTATAGGGTCCCGAGGTTGAAGCGAAAAGGTCCGCCATGACAAGCGATCTACAATCCGGCTAGAAGGCATTTTACATGTCATCTTAAATAACATAGTCAACTTGGTGGGTGTATTCCTCCTCAATACCATCTAATAGGCTGTCTAGTTTACATCCTGTTAGGAATACTTTGCAGCCAATTCTACTTGGCCGTACACTAAGCTCATAGGGATCTCCTTCCCGCCAGGCCCCACATGTCCGACCTCGGCCATGTGGTTTGGGTCAACAACCGTGTGCACGCGTCTTCACCATGGCCCGAGCCTCCCTGGCGCCTTGACGGCAGGCCGATATCTTCCATAATCGGAAGCGCCTTTCTGCCTCATAAGCCTCTCTGCAACCTCTCCAAGGCCTTGGGCGGGGAGACAGATTGCCACAAGGCTGGGCGACGCCTTTCATCACTGCCGAACTTCGTTCATGCAGTTGTAAGAGCTCGGGAAGAAGGTCACCCGTAGAACCGGGCATTTCCTCTGCAGGACGACCTGTTAGCATACCTACAGACATAACTATGTTAGTCGACTTCCTCGCCGAACTCTTTTTCAAAGTTCGTTCAAGCACTTTCTAAAAATGCCGCGTCGAAGCCGTCGATTCTCCTTCACGGAGTCCGACAGCTGGGCACGAACATCCTTTAGTTCCTCGCCCAGGCTGGGTGTTGGCATCTTAGGGATTATTCTTCTCCTGCCTCACCCTTGTAAGCACGCTCGCCCGGCCTTAAAGGCGCAAGAGTTGTTGCTTGTTCGGATCTACTCGGCGCCATCTGCAATGATATTGTCGGTTACACACGCCGCACTTCACAACATACTTATGTTTGAGCGTATATTACGGAGGGAGTCTCCTTGGCCTCCCTGCGGTGGCTAGTCTTGACCTCAAGTTGGGCTTTGCACTCTTCCAGCTCTGGGACAGTTGGGTATTCTTTTTGTAAGATCCTGCATGACAAATGGTCCTTAAATCAGTTATTCTAACTGTTTCAAGTCTCGGGGGCTACTGGCATATATAACCATCAAATTTTCTCACCCGTATGTCTTTCACATACTACTCCGTTGCTCTGGCTAGACCATTTTGAGCGGCACAGAGGTGCGCATCTCCCGAGTTGAAGGCATCCAATGCCTCTTTGGGGAGAAACATGCGTCACGAAGAACTGTCCGGCAACGTCTGTGATTCATGGCACTCTCCACCTCGGAATTGGTGGCAGACAGTCTGTCGGCATCCTCTGTCGAGGCGCCCGGCCTTACGCCTCGTGTTTGCCTCCGCTTCTAGACCTGGCTTTGGAGCCTGGCTGGTGGAGGCTCGATTTGCAACCTCTCCGGATATAGTCCGGTGAGCGCTCTTTTTCCTGAAGAAGAGCACGGCGTTAGTATGCCTTCCAGGAATAAAACCAGGAATAAGATGGCACGCCATACCGTTGCTTGGCGTCTCAATCTGGACCGCCTCCTTTTCAGCTCTTTGGGCCTTGCTGCCTTGTTGGCTAGCCACCGCAGGCTCGACCTTCCGCCTCAAGGATCCCCACGCAAAACACCATTGATATCGGTGATCAAAAATAAGCACAGATGGATCATTTTCAAAGTATTGGGACTTGATCTCGATTACCGTGAATTTGGAAGTATTCGGGTGTCGGCCGTAATGGCGACCAAGGCATTATCGATGCTCGGTTGGTGAAATACCCCATCGATCAGCTCCACGGATATGTCGGATCCTCTTGGGAGGCGGATCGAGGACCGTTCGGATCCTCGGGTTGTGGAGGAGGGCTGTTTATATCCTTCTGACCCGGCGCAATTCCTGCGTCGAAATCACAAGATAAGGTATTTAACTATGGGAATATGGAGCGGATGGGCAAAAAGAAGTGTCCGCTTACCTAGCTTGGAGGATTGTACATAGAAAATCCGCCCTGTGGATTGACGCGAACTCCTCCTCTTCTCCCTTGTACAATACGGACAGGGCTTCCGTCGAGGCGGCAACGATCCGGCCCCTTACGGCGCGAGCGGGTAGCATCATCCTCCCGTTGAAATCCCACATGGGGTGGCCTCTATCTTTGAAGCGGCACCCCGCATAATGCATGTGGCCATGACCCGATCATGGTCGGTCCGGAATGAGCTAACAACCTTATCCGGCCCATCGGTAAGGGCGTCCTTGTCATTTTCCCTCGAGGGCTCCGTGGGCGCCAACCTTAGGCACTTCTTCAAGCGGCGTTATTGAACTCGGGGAGGCCGATCCGAACAGGATCCGCCGAGGGCGTCTTCTATAAAACCATTACGAAGGCCTGTCTTGGACGCCTTCCTTAGGGTTACAGATAGGTATCCGGTCCGGCAGCGCCATACTTTGGCTCCGCCCACTTGATATATTGACCCCTCTTGAGAATAGGAACAAGGCATAACAGCTTCTTCCACTGGCGAAATGAGCCTCGATGCCCAAAACAGCTGCAAGGGACTCTGAAGCCCTTAATATGCAAAATGGAGGCAGGCGTAAGGTTGTGCAATGGAGGCCGTAGAACTCTGTGAGCCCCGGAGAAACGGATGAATTGGAAATCCGAGCCCTCTTATCAGATAAGGGACAAGGCATACCCGCTCTCCTTTGGAGGGGTTGGGGACGCTCTCCGCTTCCTTTCCGCCATTATAGGTGGCGAGTCCGGCTCGAACCGGGACCATGAAGGCTGCGGGAAGAAATCCCTTGGTTTGGAGCGTCACTAGCTCGCTGTGCGGGATGGAACATCTCTCCCAATCTCCAGGCTGAGGGATGGGAGGGCAAGAGGAGGAGCTGCGTCGACTGGCCATGATGGAATGGATTTCTGTCGGATGCGCTCCGATGAATGCTCGCGAAGGGAAGATGTTGTGATTCCGATCTGAATCCTCGTCTCTTTTATAGGCGGCTCATTTGCACAGCTAGGGGGGTAAATGTAAAGGTACCCTGGCTTATCGCATTCGTTTGACACGTGGAAGATGGCCATTATTGGGCGTGGAAGCCAAGGAGCGCGATATTCACGAGAAGCCAAACACTATTCAACAGGTACACGGAATTTGGAGAGGAACCCGCCTTGCAATGTCGAAGACAATCTACGCGTCGGACTCATCGTCATTGAAGCCTGGTTCGGGGGCTACTCAGGGAGTCCCGGACTAGGGGGTGTCCGGATAGCCGAACTATAACCTTTGGCCGGACTCCTGGACTATGAAGATACAAGATTGAAGACTTCGTCCCATGTCCGGATGGGACTTTCCTTGGCGTGGAAGGCAAGCTTGGCGATACGGATATGTAGATCTCCTGCCATTGTAACCGCCTATGTGTAACCCTAGCCCTCTCCGGTGTCTATATAAACCAGAGGGTTTTAGTCCATAGGACGAACAACAATCATACCATAGGCTAGCTTCTAGGGTTTAGCCTCTCTGATCTCGTGGTAGATCTACTCTTGTACTACCCATATCATCGATATTAATCAAGCAGGAGTAGGGTTTTACCTCCATCGAGAGGGCCCGGACCTGGGTAAAAACATCGTGTCCCTAGACTCCTATTACCATCCGCCTAGACGCACAGTTCGGGACCCCCTACCCGAGATCCGTCGGTTTTGACACCGACAGTCTCCCACCCCCGATGAGGAGGAGAACCGCCTAGCGAATCCATGGGAGCAGTGACGAACTGCCTTCTCTACAGGGAGAGGGGAACTAGCGAGGAGGAGATAAGAGCGTAGTAACGCAGAGGCCTCGCCCCTTCAAGCGTAGATCGTTTCTTAGCGAAGGGGTGAGGCTATTATTTACTACTAGTACTAGCATTATGGGACGTTATGGGATTGCATTATACTGTAAATAATAGCACTAGTAAGAATTTTTGGCACTAGCTAGTAGTTTTTGGCGTGGATTAAGAAATTTTGGGTATGTTTTTGCTATTTTTTGTACACGCCAACTAGTGTCAAAAACGTCTTACATTATGTGATTTGAGGAGTAAGTACTGCGTCTTTGAAGATACTAGTACTACTTTCTCAACTAGTAGTGTGATGTACTATACTTCTAGTATAGTGCACCAGTTTTGAACTCTTGAATCTCCGGGCCAAGGAGCTACAGTTGGCAGTGGAGGGTACTACTATTCTCTAGAACCATCGCTGTACTACCAATGCAGGGAAAGTACACCTGCGTAGTGGCCTAGTGGGTACTCTCGGTGCTATATTCAGCCGCTCCTCTCACGTAGCTGGCCTACTCAGCCGCTCCTCTCATGCACACACTAGCAGCCTGTTTATCAGCGATGGTTACTGCGGGGGCAGAACATTTGAGTTATTTGATACAGCGAGACTAGGCTTTTCGCTTCCATTTGTGGAGATGTAATGGATCTCGTCGAACTTTGTTGGTAGTTCCTTCTTTATGAATGAGATGAAGCAAAGCTTTTGCCTCCGTTTCAAAAAAACATGTCAAGAGGAATTTCTTTTATAGTAAAGCCGATAATGGAGTGAAGTCCATGCGTGCAACGCCACAATCTACAGAGTAGTAGTAGAGCACTTTACGTACAAAGCCATATTGCACGATTTCGATGTCTCGCCAGCTTTTCGGCTCCTCACTGCTTAATTGGGAGGCGCTAGTTTAAATATGCTACTAGCTGATGAGGAAGCTGCAAGCGAGGTGCTGCTAGGGCAAGCACCTTGAACCCGCGAGATCTTTGGGAAGGAAAACCCATTCATGTGGCTAGGCTATCCAGTGCACCCAGATTGTCGTGTCGCACATCCTTTGACTTCAAACTCAAACTACCCGTGCAAAATATTGGCTCCCAACGAAGTTACTATTTAAAAAAGGCCGTTGTGCTTTCTGCCGGGATCGAACTCACAAAACGAGGTATACACTTCCGCGACCACTAGTAGTACTCCTTGGAGTACAACGCAACCTAGAATCGCCTTTTGCCGCTAGGAGTACATTTTTCCTTACAAGAAACCCCTAATAATGCAAGAAACCACTAATAATGCCAAGAAACTACTACCACTTGCATACATGGCAGACTTAAGATAAGACTACCTCATCAACCATTGTACATGCTCTTACCAACCAGCCCTACCAAGAAACGACTACTCTACAAAGTGTCGTTATAGGCACGTTTCAACCCATGACCCTGTTTGGATACATTTGTTGCCAATCTAACCCTGCCATCCAAACACCACTTTGGTTAGAGTTAGTTCAGGGTTAGAATCTAACCTCTGACTTAGAGTATCCAAACAGGGCCCATGTCACCCATTAAGTCAACGCCTTCTATTCGACCTGGCGTTATGACTTGTGGGACCTACATGGCAGTCTGCACAAAAATCCCCCAGTGACCTCCTACCTCCGGCCCGTCTACCTAGTCATCCTCGACCATGGGACGCAGCTACCGCCGCCGGTAGAAGGCGAGGTTAAAACGGCCGGCGGTGCAGAGCCCATCTTGCGGCAGCCCAGATGCCAGCTCCGTCAGGCGCTCGCGGCCGCTAGCTAGCAAGATAGCTCCGTCCAGCTGCTTGTCTACAATGTTTGCTAGCTAGATTGGCACGGCGGCGCGGCGGCTTGCTCTCGCGCGCTGCGCTAAGGCCAACCATCTGGCGCAAGAAAAGGCCAGCGCGGCGGCTTGCTCACTCGTGAGTCACGCTCGGGCCAGCCTGCCAACCCATGCAGAGGCCAGCGCGGTGTCTGGCCCGTCCGGCGGAGCGGCGACCAACTCGCTCATCACCGGCGCCACCGAAGAACACGCATCAGTACTGCTTGAAGTAATGTTCATGAAAAATAATGATTTGAGGGATAATAACATGATAGAAGATCAGATGTGGGTCCGTCGTGTCAACGGTCAAACAAAATGTGTTGGTTTAAGCTGCCTCGTCAGCACGGACGTGTGGGCCAACCCTGTCACAAATGGGTTTAAACTAACATAATCGGTAGGTAGTAGTTTTTTGCGTGGATTAAGAAATTTTGGGTATGTTTTTGCTATTTTTGGTACAAGAGATTCTTCCTAGGGCTGGTTGAAAGTGGTAGTTTTTTGTTAAATACTCTACCTATTGTAAGTAGGAGTGAAAGTTAAGCTTTGGAAGCCAATAAGCGAGGCTAGTTACATAGTGCATATGTGTACATGATTGAAAGTAAATATCAACCATGAGTGACTAATATCTTGATGGAAAACTCAAAACTATGGATTACTAGGGAAAAAAATTGCATGGTTGGAAATACTAGCAATGTTCATGTGCGTTGCAACGAATCATAACTAGAATAATACTTATTCACAAACTTGATACAAAACACTCTAATTTTGATATACATATATCACTAGAGATATATTATGTTTCAATTAGAATATATTCCTTGGGCTCTTTTGGCGAGGTCAGGGAGGGATGTGGTTGGTTTTAAGATACTAATTATGGGTTTTTCTGCAACTTGGTAGACAAGCGGGATGTTGGTGAGAAAAGGCAACAACTTACCTCACAGTCGTTTGACGTAGATCTAATGGTCACAAACGACGGATGGCAGACACACCATCATCACCAAAACTTAGTCTTCTGTAGGAGTACTAGCAAGATCCGTGCATTGCACGGATGTCGGGGGTGAAGAGCTGGTCGTGCCCCACGAGCACCTACGGGACCTGGGTCCCTTTGTGGTTCGGAGGGGGGCGGAGACCGCACAAAGAGCGGGTCAAGGCGGTGCGCACGAGAGGGTTTTTTACCCAGCTTTGGAGCTCTCCGAGAGATAATACTCCTCTTTGCTGCTTTGTGGATTATCTGGTGTTCTTGCTAGGGAGCGATCGAGCTACAAAACCTAGCTTGAGTGTGATGAACTAAGTCGAGCTAGACTAGAAACCCAGCCGAATCGAACCTCCCCACGCTGCCCCGGCCCTCCTTTTATAGGCTCAAGGGGTTACCACATATGGCAAGTAGACAAGGTTACAATGGTAATAACCTAGGTTGGTACACCGCTATATACGATTATACAAGATAACCTATACCTAACTCTCGACGGCAAGGGACAAGAGTCATCAATGCCCGCCTCGGCCGCCCGAAACAAAGGTAACAGGGACCGTTAAGTCGCCTCCGTCCGCCACGATGGTGGCTTGTCGGCGCCACTTGTCGCTACTCTCCGCTGGCTGCAGAGCCCGCCGACACGCGTCCTTGGGAGAGCCACTGTGGTGACACGTTGGCGGGTGAGTGGAAGCGGAGATGAAGAGAGTCGCCCGCCCGCAAGCGCCTTGCCGCTGCAGGAACCTTGTCGCGCTTTGGGGTTCAGCGCCGCCAGCCTTCGGCAAGCTCCTCTTGCGGGGCCTTGTTTTGTGCCACTGGTGGCCTTCCCGCAAGCTCCTCTTGCCGGGGTCTTGACTGCTTTGTTCTTGAATGGCTCCAAGGGAGCCGATGTGGATCTTGGCGGCCATCAGGCCGGCCCGGCCGTGGGGTGCTGCAACTGTCCGTGCACGAGTTCGGGTACTAGGTACCCCTACTCTAGTACACCGACAGGAGCCCGGGCCTGGGCCACACACACGGCGTAAGCTCTGTTGGGCCAGGCCCAAAAGCGCAGTGCACGGGCGCGTGGCCTTGATTACGCCGTTACTCGCCTTGGACCCACCACGCCCCCACGAACGCGCGTGTGGGACGTGGCGTCGTGGGGAGGTCGTGGGGCTTCCTTTAATGGGAAAAATCAGAACGCCTGTCCCTCTCCCTTTATAAGCGGGAAGCAGGGCAGGGACGCCCACTTGCCCTCGCTGTCACATCGAAAACCCCGTCGCTTCCCCTTCCTTCTTGAGTTCGCAGAAATCGACGCCCGCCACCTCCACTGCCACCGGTGCCACCCACGCGTTGGCTTCCTCCACCACCACTCCTCATGGCTCGAAGGCCGATAAGGGAAGGGCGTGAAATCCGAGGCGCAGCTGCTCATGACGCTAAAAGAGCGGGCTCTCTTCGACCCCCTGCTCGACAGGAAGGACCTGCGGGATGGGTACTACCTCTTCTGGTCGACGGTGACCCCGGCGCATCCGCGCACGAGGGTCATCTCCGCCGCCACATCTGCCAAGGTCTCCTTCGGGTACCCCTTCTTCGCGATTTTCTTCTGGTGCGGGCTCTGCCCGCCCTTTTCTGAATTTTTCTGTGATGTCATGAACACCTATGGCTTCCGCCTTCTTGACTTCACCCCCAACGCCGTTCTCACCTTGGCTGTTTTCGCGCACCTTTGCGAGAACTTTGTCGGGGTCCACCCAAACGTCGCACTTTTCCGCCATTACTTCTCACCCCGCGTAGAGAGAGGAGAGCCACTTGCTGGAGGAATTGCATGGACCTCTAGGATCGGCAAGAAGGAAGCATATCTTGACGGAGAGTTGCATGCAAGTGGGAGGTGGAGGGCTGACTGGTGCTGGATCTTAGAGGAGGAGCCACAGCCTTTTACCGCCCTGCGCAAAACCCCCATAGTTCGTGGCAACGATTGGAGTAACTTGGCGCCGGAGGACGACAAGTTGAAGATTGCTACGACTAGGATTTTGCGCCTCCGGCAAGCAGGGCTCACCGTAGGGGCAGTTGGCGCGGACTTCCTTCGCCGCCGCATTGCACCCTTGCAGGAGAAAGGGAGACCCGCAGGAATTCCGAGCGGCGGATATCTTGAGGCTGCGCCCAGGCCTAAGTGGAACTTCACCACCTTGGAGCTTGGCGGCATGCTGCGGAGCTGTTCAAGCCTGAGCGGACAACCTGGATGGTGCATGTTGCGAGGGAGTTGTGCCTTTGTGCAACAACTCGGCGCTTGATCGCATCCATGCGATAATGCCGTTGCGACTCCCATGGGATCATTCCAACTTGGCGGAAACCTGATGACATAGTGCAGCAGTTCTTGACGACTTGTCTCGAAGTGCCGGTCCGCGCCGACGAAGAAGACGGCTCACCCGAGACACCACCGCTCGGGAGATGGCGCAGACGCCACAAGGGTGGAGGAGGCTGCAGAGAGGCCGCTGCCGCCGGCGCTGTTTGGGTTCCAAATCGAGGAGGCAGAGAGAGGCCGGCGGCAAGCCTTGCCGATCAAGAAGAGTTCATCGGTGAGGAGGAGCAGATCGAGCCCGACGACGACCAAGTGAGCCCGCGAGCGCCTCTCCTCCGCCGTCAAGTAGCTTACGCGGGAGGAGTTTGCCGCCCGCCAGGAGACGTCTCCGGAGGACCTGAGAAGTGTCGGGGAGCATCAGTCAACAGCCGTTCGCCGCCTCGACGCAGCTCCACCGCGGCAAGCTTTGTTGCGCTGGGCGCCTGTTCACATGGCGACGGGCGCGGGGCCTTGGAGCCGTGGCCCTGCACCGCTAAGCGTCGAGGGAGTCTTCTCCCCCAATCCGTCGCGCTGGAGCAGAGTTTGATCTATCCGCTCTCAGCTCCGAGGAGGAAGAGGAAGAGTAAGATCTTGCCGCTGCTATTTGTAGTCTTCTAACTTATTGCTTCGTCTTGTATCTATTTGGTTCCCTCTGAACTTTCTTCTTGAGGCGTCAGCTCGAGGGCGCCAAGAGAGCCAAGACGCCGGTGGTCGTCGTCTCGCATTTACTCCCAGAGCAACAGGGGCATGCCGGACTCCTTGCCGGACCCGGCAAACCTTCAACAGAGCAGCCCAAAGACTGGCCCCAAGTAAGTATCTGGTATGCTTCCCATGGTTAGGCGGCTTGGGTGCTTTTCCATTACTTATACCTGGTTTGTTGGATTTTGCAGAGGCAGAGCAGCCACATCATGGAGCACCGGAGGCTACCCCCGAGGTCCAGCCTCATCAGAGGCCCCGAGGCCACTCCGAAATTCTGCTTGCTTCAAATCGCCACCAAGGGAGGATTCTCCGCCAGGGAGCGCTCTCCGGCAGGAGGCCTCTCCGACAAGGGAGCTTCCCGACAAGGGATGGCGCCAGCGACCCTCCGGTGGTGGAGGGTGCGCCACAGCCCCACCGCAGTAACCTTCTCGTCTCGATAGTTTTCTTTGGGGTTCTGTTCTTCCAAATATCATCGATCATGCTTCCTCCTCTTTTGCTAGATCCATCTGCAGAGACCGATGGAAACCGAGGCTGCCGGGCGGCGACAGGTGTCGACGCCGCCAACACGGAGGGGGAGGAAGCTGGTCGGCGACAAGCCCGGGTGAGGAGGCCGCCGAGGCGCCGGGCGCAGAAGGTCGGGAGGAACTCAGCGATCGACTGAGCGGCCCGGAGGCCGAGGAGGCGCTAGGCGCTGCGCCGACCGCCGATCCCCGCCACCGATGCCGCGCCAAACTCGAGGAGCCCCAGCCAGCGCCACCGAAAGCTGGTGAGGGCGTCTTCATCAAGCTCCCGTGGGCGTCAAGCTCCAAGGCGCCAGCCGAAGGGGAGACCTTCGATGCGGAGCTGCTCGCCTCCGCCGGGCTGTCGCTGGTTGATTTCCCGAGCAGCAGCAGTGGCGAACCCGAGGAGGAGGAGCTGAAGAAGTTCTTGTCGCTCTACGCGCCCGACAAGCCAAAGCTGGAGTCGAGGCGCTTGTCGCGAGGGCGGGAGCTGACTTGAGAAAGCGGAAGAGCTCCGACAGCGCCAACAAAGAGACTCTCGGGACATAGCAGAGGCTGGGAGCATCTTCAGGGAGCGCCTGACCTTTATCTTGGAGAAAGGCGAGGTTGAGGAGCAGCAGAGGCTTGCGGTGAAGCTCTCTGCTAGAGAAGGTGAGCTGGCGCAGCGGAAGATCAACCTCGACAGCTTTGAGGAGGATCTCGCCTGGCGAAGCAAACGATCAGCGGGCCACTTCAAGAGGCAAAGGATGCTGCCATGCCGCCGAGGCCGCCAAAGGGAAGCTCGAGGCGAGGTGGCTCAGCTGGAGTCCACCCTCGAGAAGAGTGCCGAGGAGGTCACGGGTTGAAGCGGCGTGAGAAGGGCGCTTATACCCTCGGCGAGCCTGCGAGGCCAATTGGCTGAAAAGATCAAGGAGATCGATGCCGCCAAAAACGTCAAAGGCGGATCTGGAGCTGAAATTAACCACCTTGACGGAGGCGTTGAGCGGCGTCCGGGGGCGGAAGCAGGCCTGCTGGAGAAGATCAAGGCCAGCGAGGAGTTGGTTGCCGAGCCGTGACCACCGAGAATACTCTTGGGAGAGCATAATGCATTGGACGGAAGGTCTTGTGGACACCGCTGCCGACATCCACAACGAGCTGATAGAGTTGGGGATGACAGATCTTGGATATTCCACCGGCGAGAACCTCCAACCCAGCGTCAAGCTCAGCCTATTCTTCAAAGGCGTGTTGGCGGGTATCCGCGGCTCTCGGATGAGGTTCGAAGCGGTTGGCGGAAGAATCACGCCAAGTCTGTGCCGAGGCTCTCGAAGGTGTTGATGAAGGTGGCCTTCCAGTAACCCAGCGTCGACTTCTCCAAGGCCCTCAAGTCCCTGCCTTCGTCCGCCCGATGTTGAGGCGCAAGACCTTGTCGCACCATTGTGGACAGTGGTGGCGTTAAGAGGCTCGAGGCGACTGCGTGGACTAGGCCGTCGAGCCTATCTTTCTCTTGTCGTTGTAGATCATGTTTAGGCGAAAAATCTATTAGATCTGCAACAAGTTATTATGTAATATACACTATCTTAGGCAATTGAATGCACTTTTATTCCCTTTACTCGATTTCTTCCCTTGTATGCTTTTACCCTCGCTTTTAGGGAAACTTGCGGTGCAGTGAGCACCCTGCCATGGCCGAGTCGCGGAACTTCAGCAGCTTCTTTGGCGGGGTCGCTTCCGACAAGCAACCTCGTCGCGAGACTAGTCGCAGCTCACTTAAATTGTTGAGCGGACTCGAAACAAAATAAGGGTGCGACCAGTACGATTTGGTTCCTCCGCGCACAGGTTTTCCATACAAAAGTACTTATCGTTCGAGGAAGATAACTTGAAAATTTAAAAACTGGTCGCTTAAACTTAGCAACTTAGCTTTTCTGTTGTCCATTTTCCGGCAAGGCGATGGTTCCTCGAGCGACGCTTGTCGGCCCACAGCTTGTCGGCCCACATCGTTATCTCCTCCTCTCCCCCCCCCCCCGGTTAACTTGTGGGTGGATGAACCTTCTTCTTGTTTGAGAAGAAAGAAGAGAAAAAGAAAGTTATGGAGCCAAATAGGTCAGTATTGCTTACCGGGTGCGGGTGCTGCACAAGATGTTAGTAACCGCATGCATATATGACTATGAAAGCATGCATTAACAAAAATGTGCGCAACCATAGGCTTTACTGATGCACGGGGTCTGCGCCCGGCTTTGTACAAAGGATTACATGCAACAGCGGCAAGACTTGTACAAAAGGTTGGTTGCCGGAACGGGTTCCGGCAACCGCGCCTCATGGGTAAAACTTGCGAAGATGCTCTATGTTCCAGGAATTGCTCATCGGAAAGTCGTCTTCGGTCTCAAGGCGGATAGCGCCGGGCCTAGTGACTCGTTTTACCCGATAAGGGCCTTCCCACTTCAGCGTAAACTTGTTGGAATTCTTGGCGGATTGAGCGGCGAAGAACAAGGTCGCCTTCCTCGAAGCTTCGGCATTAACTGCGGCTATGGTAGCGGCGCAAAGCTTCTTTGATAACGAGCAGCTCGTCTGCAGCGTGAAGACAATCTTCCTCGAGGAGCAGCGCGTCATCTTGTCGCAGCTGCTCTTGCTCAAGCTCATCATAGCGAGCACTCGAGGTGACCCGTATCTGAGTTCCGTGGGAGAACTGCCTCTGCTCCGTAGACTAGAGCAAAGGGTGTCCGGCGGTGGCTCGATTTGGCGTCGTCTGATCGACCAAGAACCACTGGCAGCTCCTCGATCCAGTTCCTTCGCACTTGCTCAGCCTGTCGAAAGTTCGGTCTTGAGTCCTCGCAGCACTTCAGCATTTGCTCTCTCTCGCTTGACCGTTGCTTCTCGGATGAGCAGCGGAAGCAAAGCAGATCTTGGCGCCAAGATCTTGGGCGTATTGCATGAAGGTGCGACTTCGTGAACTGCGTGCGTTGTCGGTGATGATCCGATTAGGAATCCCAAAGCGGCAAACAATTGACTGAAGAACTTGACGGTGTTGTGTTGTCACCTTCCTCACTGGTACCACTTCGGCCACTTTGTGAACTTGTCGATTGCGGCGTACAAGTACTCAAATCCCCGACAGCTCGGGAGAAGGGGCGAGGATGTCGAGCCCTGGACCGAGAAGGGCCAGGATAAAGGGATCGTCTGGAGAGCTTGAGCTGGTTGGTGTATCTGTTTTGAATGGGCCGCACGCTTCACACTTGGTTACTTGTGCGGTTGCATCTGGAGGGCTTCGGCGGAAGAAACCTTGTCGGAAAGCTTTGCGGCAAGTGCTCTTGCGCCAATGTGGTGACCACATATGCCTCCGTGTATCTCACGCCAACAGCTTCATCCATCTTCCCGGCAAATACACTTCAATTTCACTCTGTTGAGTCTTCTTACATATAGGATGTTGTCAACAAACTGGTACATACTTGATTTGCCGGGCTACTTTTTCCGCTTCTTCTTGCTCTTGGGAAGTTCTCCGTTCGAAGGAAATGTACGATCTCTTGTGCCCATGTTGGAGCACGTGGCTCGACAACAAGGACTAAAGGCTTATCTGTCATGCGGGACCATCAACCTGCGGCAAGGACCCGCTGGTCGCCGGAGCTCGATGATCCCGTCAAGCTCGCGGAGCTAAGCTTGTCGGGGCGTTTGCTTCAACGATACAAACCGCGTGGTTTGTCGAGCAGACTGCTCCTCGGTGATATTGCATTGGTTCTAGGGACCTTCTTGGCGGCGGCCTCGGAGAGCTCTGCGGAAAGTAGTCGGAAACCAATTTTCTCTTCTTACTCTGCCCTGTTGATGGTGTCACGGTTGGCTGAGTCAGCTTGAGCACAAAAATCCCTGGTTCCACAGGCAACTTAAGTGCGGCACATTTGGAGAGGCCATCAGCTATATCATTCTGTGCTCTTGGAATGTGTTCCATTTGCAGGCCTTCAAAGTGCTCTTCTAGCTTTCTCACTTCATCGACGTAGGCTTCCATCAACGGACTCTAGTAATCCTTATTTACTTGGCGGACGACAAGTTGTGAGTCTCCCCTGATGATGAGCTTCTTGATCCCAAGGTCCACAGCAATCCTAAGACCGGCAAGCAAACCTTCATACTCGGCCGTATTGTTTGTTGCTTGTTCCTTGGGAAAGTGCATCTGGACTATGTACTTGAGGTGCTCTCCGGTGGGTGCGATAAGCAGCACGCCGGCACCGGCGCCTTGCAGCGAGAAGGCACCGTCAAAGTACATCAGCCACTCTTTATTTGCCTCCTTGACGGGGATGCTCGTCTCTCGAATCTCTTCATCCCGCGTTGGCGTCCACTCTGCTATGAATTCTGCCAATGCCCTGCTCTGTATAGTTGAAGTGCTTTCGAACTTAAGACCAAAGCTTGACAATTCCAGTGCCCACTCAACAATCCTGCCTATTGCTTCTGGATTTTGCAAAATCCTCTTCATGGAAAGCAGTGACAACTGTTATCTCATGTGCTTGGAAGTAATGGCGCAGCTTTCTCGAGGCCATGAGCAGGCGAAAAGCAGCTACGCACACGAGTACCTTGATCTAGCCCCTGCAGAAGGGGGCGACAAAAGTACACGGGCGCTGCACCATCTTCTTCCGTATCTTGTCGCAACCTCGCTGATCCGTCATCGCGGGACCGGAGCTTGTGGCGAAGCCCCCGCTTGTCGCTGGGCCTTTTGCCTCGGTTGCGGCTCATCATCCGCCTCCTCTCCGCTACTAACGCAGAACTAACCACTTGATTGTTCGCCGCTATATACAGCAGCAACTTCTCTTGCGGTTTAGGTGCGACAAGTATTGGAGTGGAGGACAGGTATCCTTCAAGTCTGCGGCGCAGCCTCCGCCGAGTCCATTTCATTGGACCTGCCTTTTCAAAATCTTGAAAAGCGGCGAGCGCGCTCAGCAGACTTAGAGATGAACCTCTTGAGAGCGGCCACGCAACCGGCAAGCCTCTGACGTCCTTGGCGCTTTGGTGCTTCGATCTGCTCAATGGCCTTGATCTTGTCGGGATTGGCTTCAATTCCCGCTGAGATACAAAGAACCCGAGAAGCTTGCCGGAAGGGACTCCAAACACGCACTTCTCGGGGTTGAGCTTGAGATTGATCTTGCGCAGGTTTGCAAACGTCTCATCCAAATCCTGAATCAGAGTCGCTCTATCCTTGCTCTTGACCACTATGTCATCCATGTAGGCTTCTACATTTCGTATCTCGTGGTCCAAAAGCATCATGGACTACCCTTGCAAAGGTTGAACCAGCATTCTTCAAACCGAAGGCATCCGTATAAAGCGATGCGTGCCACATGGTGTGATGAATGCGGTTTCTCTTCATCCTCTTACGCCATGAAGATCTGATGATATCCTGAAAATGCATCAAGAAAGCGAAAGCAGATCGCACCCGGTGTGGAGTCAACAATCTGGTCGTCTGGCGGCAAGGGAAATGGGTCCTTGGGACAAGCTTTATTAACATCCGTGAAGTCAATACAAAGTCTCCATTTCCCATTAGCCTTGCATACTACTACCGGATTGGCCAACCACGTGGGGTGGAGGACTCCTCTGACAAGCCCTGCTGCTTCCAATTTCTTGATTCCTTCTGCTATGAATTCTTGGCGCTCCACTGCCTGTTTCCTAACTTTTTGCTTGACGGGCCGCGCAGCTAGGTGGTGCTCAATTACTTTCCTGGGAACACCGGGGATATCAGATGGTTGCCATGCAAACACATCGACATTCGCCCGCAGGAAAGCAATGAGCTCGCCTTCCTATTTAGGATCAAGCGTGGCACTGATGGTGTAGGTACCATCAGTGCCGTCCTCCTTGGCGGGCACCTTCTTGGTCTTTGGCGGAGCTGCCATTGTCTTGTTGCACTTGCGGTGGAGCTCGATGGTGCGTCCTCGGCGGTAGCGCAGCACTCGAAGAGGTGCGCTTGCGGAGTGGCAGCAGAGCTCTTGCGGGCCTGGTGGTCTTCTTCTTCGCCCGGGAGCTCCGGTGTAAGTGGTTTTGCTATCTGGCGGCTGCTGCATCCGGTAAATCTTGTCGGCATAGATAAGTGTATCCTTCTTGTCGCCGTGGACATAAATGACACTTATCGGGCGGGCATCTTGAGTAGGTTGTATGCATAGTGAGAGGCGGCCATGAACTTGGCGAGTGCGGACGTCAAGTATGCCATTGTAGGGCAATGGGAAATCGGCGACGTCGAGCGTGACCCTCTCGATTCTGAAGTTGAGCTCACTGCGAAGGTTACCGGCGGTGTGATCTTCCCTTGGGCTTGCTCCTTCTGGGTTGATTCCTTGGAAAGTACCGGTTTCTTGAGCTCATTGTCGAGGATTTGAAGTTTACGGAGCCTTGTGGAGGAGATCAAATTCAGGCCGGCCCGCCGTCAACCAACATCTTTGTGACCTTGAGGTTGCGGATGGTTGGTGAGACCAACATCGGCAAGCACCCGACCGCGATGATGCGATCAGGTGATCCTCAATGTCAAAGATGATGGGCGTCTTTGGACCACTTGAGAGGTTTGCGTGACTCTATGGATGGTTCTGCTGCATTGACCTCATGCATCCATTGCTTTAGTTGGCAGTGTGAGGTGTGCGAGACGCACCACCGTCGGCGCAAAGGACCTCTGTTGCCTTTTGAAACTCCTGCTCATCAGCTTCATCATCTTCATAGTCCTCGTCATCTTCATCTTCATCTTCTTCTTTGTCGCGCCACGGGAGGTCTGTCTCCTTGCAGCTGCTTGGCCTTGCCATGGCGTCCTCCCGGCGGGTCTCTTCTTACTTGCCGCACCTGCACCTTCTTGGGCTTTCTCTTTGTCTACGCGCTCGTATTCAGCTTTCGTAGCTCAACAAGCTGCTCGACTTTCTTACAGCTCTGGAGATCATGGCCCTTAGTGCGGTGAATTTTACAATCTTGCTTGTTGGAGCTGCCGGGCTTGTCGGCGGCCGCCACAGCTGGCGGTCGGTGTCAGCGGCAACCTCCTTGCGAGCCACCGGCCTTGGCTTGGTTGGCGGCACCATCCTTGCCGGACTGCTCGACAACTAGTACTTCTTGGTTTTCTTCCTCCTGTTGTTCCGCCACGGATATTCCTTGCCGGGCGGTCCCTCTTGTCGGACTCTGCTCCCACACTCTCTCACAGGAGCCTTCTTCCTTCTTCAGTAGCGTGCACACTTGTCGGCCAGGGCGTATGAGCTCGTTGGCGTCTTTCACTTTGCACATCGCCATCTCCTCCCTCATCCTGCGATTTCGCACATTACGATGGAATGCACTAATCACTGCGGCAGGGTGGGCGTGCAGGATGTTATAGTGCACTCGGCTGAATCTCTGGATGAACTTGCGAGACTCCCCCTCCTTACGGGCAAGTAGGTGGAGATCACTCTCTGGCCGTGAGGCTTGTGGCCTCTGTGAAGGCGCCAACAAACTGGTGGCACAAATCTGCCCAAGAAGAAATAGAGCCATCCGGCAAGTGCATGAGCCAAGATCGGCGTTTGGCTTGAGCACCAAGGGAAGTAGTTGGCGAGGATCTTGTCGTCTCGTCCCCGCAGCCTGCACCGCGATGGTGTAGATCTTGAGAACTCCGATGGATGTGTCTGCCGTCGTGCTTCTCCGGCACATCTGGTTTGAAGTTCTTCTTGTCGGACCACCGGACTTGCCGCAGCTCACGAGTGAGCGCAGGGCAACCTACGCGTCTGACAAGTCGCTGGTTCCCCTGGCGCATGCATATCGACGGTGGGCCGGCGCGTTGGTCGATTATTGGCGCTTCTCTTGGCGCTTCGATTCGGGTTGGCGTCCTCTTCTTGCCGCTCGAAGAACTTGGCGTTGGTCGCGGCGAGCTCGTGGATCCGGCAGCGCCGTGGAGTCCTGTCGAGGTGGATCCGGCGAGTCGGTGATCTTGGCCTTCGGGAAGGGAGTGTATGGTGGGTGCACCCTCGAAGTCTCGTCGTCATCGGCTCGCGCTTTGTCGCCCGTCGCGGCTGTGAAGCACTTGGTTGCCGTGGGGCGTCACCGTTAAGCGAAACCGATGAGACTCTGGTGTGGCCCTCCATTAAATCGACCTTATCGGCCGTTGGAGGGTAATCTAGAGCAGTTGAGCTCTTGCCAAGGCTTCGCTGGTGTGGTTGGCGGCAAGGCGTGCGGAGCGAAGAACGGATATGCTCGGACTCCTAACCAAGTTAGGGGAGCAGCATCCGCCCTAGGGTCCGTACCCCACTCGTCACCCGGCATCTTTGGGCGCATGCGGTCCCGAGGGCCTCGGGATCCTCCGCTTGGCCTTGATCCAATGGCGTATGGTGCCGCGTTTATCATGGCGCTGTCTGTCCCGCGCCTCCTGCGAAGGACGCGGTGCAGACTCGGACGCCGACGCCCGCGCCGTGTTGTCCTTGGACCTGGCGGCATCGTGGGCTCCTTCGATGACGCCGGTCCCTCCGCCATTGTTTCCCCCATCGCCTGACGGCTCCGGTGGTGGTGGGTTCGACGCGGACGGCTCAGCTGCTGCCGAAGACTTCTTCTTCGGCGCCATGTCGACGAAGACGTCGATGGAGTTGCTAGTGCGACCGCCGGACCGGGTTCACACAGCCTCGACGCCCCCTACCTGGCGCGCCAAAGATGTCGGGGGTGAAGAGCTGGTCGTGCCCCACGAGCACCTATGGGACCTGGGTCCCTTTGTGGTTCGGAGGGGGGCGGAGACCGCACAAAGAGCGGGTCGAGGCGGTGCGCACGAGAGGGTTTTTTACCCAGCCGGAGCTCTCCGGAGATAATACTCCTCTGCTGCTTTGTGGATTATCTGGTGTTCTTGCTAGGGAGCGATCTGAGCTACAAAACCTAGCTTGAGTGTGATGAACTAAGCTGGAGCTAGACTAGAAACCCAGCGAATCGAACCTCCTCTCGTTGCCCCGGCCCTCCTTTTATAGGCTCAAGGGGTTGCCACATATGGCAAGTAGACAAGGTTACAATGGTAATAACCTAGGTTGGTACACGCTATGTACAGATATCTGATAACCTATACCTAACTCTGACGGCAAGGGACAAGAGTCATCAATGCCCGTCTCGGTCGCCCGAACAGTGTAACAAGGACCGTTAAGTGCGCCTCCGTCCGCCACGATGGTGGCTTGTCAGCGCTGCTTGTCGCTACTCTCCGCTGGCTGCGCAGCCCGCCCACGCGTCCCTGGGAGAGCCCGTGGTGACACGTTGGCGGGTGAGCTGGAGCGGAGATGAAGAGGTCGCCCACCCGGCAAGCGCCTTGCCGGCGGCAGGAACCTTTGTCGCTTTGGGGTTCAGCGCCCGCCAAGCCTTCCCGACAAGCTCCTCTTGCGGGGCCTTGTTTCCTTTGTGCCCTGAGTGGCCTTCCGGCAAGCTCCTCTTGCCGGGTCTGACTTCTTTGTTCTTGAATGGCTCCAAGGAGCAGCTGTGGATCTTGGCGGCCATCAGGCCGGCCCGGCCGTGGGGTGCTGCAACTGTCCGTGCACGAGTTCGGGGTACTAGGGTACCCCTACTCTAGTACACCGACAATGGAACATCAAGATGCATTTCTTTATAAAAACACTCGTTGTGATTGACCCATGCGGGAGTAATCCCATGTGTAAAAACTAATGATATCTCGAGAAATAGGAGATAAGATGAAGAGGAGTGGGGTGTGGTGGTGATTGGTGATCGGACTGAGTGGAGGCATGGGGATTGACGACTGTCGGTGTCAAAACCGGCGGATCTCGGGTAGGGGGTCCCGAACTATGCGTCTAAGGCTAATGGTAACAGGAGGCGAGGGGCACAATGTTTACCCAGGTTCGGGCCTCTCGATGGAGGTAATACCCTACTTATTGCTTGATTGATCTTGATGATATGAGTGTTACAAAAGTTGATCTACCACGAGATCGTAGAGGCTAAACCCTAGAAGTTAGCCTATGATTATGATTGTTGTTGTTCTACGGACTAAACCCTCCGGTTTATATAGACACCGGAGGGGGATAGGGTTACACAGAGTCGGTTACAAGGGAGGAGATCTACATATCTAAATCACCAAGCTTACCTTCCACGCAAAGGACAGTCCCACCCGGACACGGGACGAAGCCCTCAATCTTGTATCTTCATAGTCCAACAGTCTGGCCAAAGAATATAGTCCGGCTGTCCGAGGACCCCCTAATCCAGGACTCCCTCAGTAGCCCCTGAACCAGGCTTCAATGATGATGAGTCCGGTGCACAGATTGTCTTCCACATTGCAAGGTGGGTTCCTTCTCCGAATACTCCATAGAAGATTTTGAACACAATGATTGTGTGCGGCTCTGCAAAACAAATTCCACATACCATCGTAGAGAGTATAATATTCCACAAATCTAATCTGCTGACAACTTTTCATAATGTGACATCCTGCCGTGGTCTGGTCATTACGAACCATTTTTCCCAGCCTGCCACTTCACGTGTTGCGAGGCGGTTTTATTGGCATGTCTTGTCGAAGCAGAGATCGTGTTCCCCTTATCACGGGATTCTCATCAATACGGGTGTGGGTAACCCAATCGTGCTTGTTAGTATGACTTCTCGATTTTAGGCAAGTTCCAAACGGCCACGCGGAGGACGCTTCATATTCACCCTCTTTATAAAGGGGCCAAGGCATGTCCTTTTCTTCTCACGCTTGATCCTTCCCTTCCCCGCCTCGAGTTCCAACACCCAAGGTTCAGGCTAAGCGCTTCGGACCTTCAACCATGTCCGGATCCAACCTTCAAGGTCGGTGGATGGCCTCCTCTGTCATAGAGGAGGACATCAAGAAGCTAAGGGAAACCAGGTATCTGACCGCTGAAATCCCGCACACGCTGCCTGCTCAAGGGCAGGTCATGCCCACTCCCGAGCCCAACGAGAGTGTCATATTTGTTTCCCACTTCCTCCGGGGGCTAGGCTTTAGTCTTGAGCCCTTTGTTAGAGGGCTTATGTTCTATTACGGGCTCGATTTCCACGATCTAGCTCCAGATTCCATCCTTCACATGTCGTCGTTTATCGTCGTGTGTGAGGCCTTCCTCCACATTACCTCACACTTCGGCTTATGGCTCAAGACCTTCGATGTTAAGCCGAAGACAATCGATGGGCGACACGCAGAATGAGGAGGTGCCATAATAAGCAAAGGCACCAATGCTCTATGGCCAAAGGGTTCCTTCCCGGAGGTGTCCAACTTATGGTAGCGGGAGTGGTTTTACATCACAACTCCCTGAGATACAAAGTGGGCGGCTGCCCCGCCTTCCGCTCGGGCCCTCCACGGCAATTGGCGTCATGGGTCAACAAGGGGCTGGACTAGGGCCAGTTAATGACGTGCTGACATTGCAAAGTCGCATCCGAGATCTCCTCAAGAGGGACGTCAGTCTTGTCAAGGTAATGCAAGTTATGCTAGTTCGTCGGGTCCTGCCATGCCAACGTCGATCTCTCTGTATGTGGGAATTCAACCCAAAAGGACTGGGAACTATTCAGCAATTCTTCGGTGTGACGCTCGTAGAGATGTATGGATTGTTCTTCGGATCACGAATAAAGTGTCCGGACACCACCGAGGATGCGGGTCTCAACTGCAACCGTCTAGATACCCACGTAAGTAATTCTGCGGCCGAACATGCTGTCTTTTTATTTGTCACAACATCATTTTGAAAAAATCGCTCTCGGCCAGGACTGGATAAGAAAGGCGGAGAGGATCAGGTGTTCGGCCCCCCTTCCCGAAGACTCACCGGATCCTGTACTAGCCAGGATGCTTGAGCACTCCCTTATCAAGTGCCATCAGGGGAAGATAAAGGGAGGAATAAAGAAGCCGAAAGCGGGCTTCACGAATTACACATCCAAACTGGGGGAATTGGTGTCTCTGCGAAGGAGGATAATCGGGGAGAAGAATCTAGAATCCCCTCTCCCCAAGGAAGGAAAAGGAGCGCCTCTGAAGACTTGGAAACGAAGGTTTCCAAACAAAGGAAGAAACCTTCACTAGGGGGGCCTGCCCCGGAGGGCGTCCTTACCGCACAGCGCCCGCAAGGGGGCCAGCCGTCCATCGAGTTGTAAGTGAACAAGAGTACTTTGGTAAATATATCCTGCTTTATCTCCAAGGACAATAACTGAGACATATATCTTGCAGTCGGTCTCATAGCCCTTCTCGACAGAGTTCGTCTTCGGGGGATCTTCTTCCGGAGATGATGGAGAGTGAAACACCTCCCCCTGTCTCCCCGCCTCATGGGGCGGACGACCCTGAGGTTTCGTCACGGAGGATTTCTCCTGATCCGCCAAGGCCAGAAGGGTAACCCTTCGGCCACCCGAAGTCCGGAGTATTCGGCTCCTAAGGATAGCAACAAAAAGAGTCCGGGACTGTCCGGTGCATAACCCGAAGTCTGGAGCAAGCGGCTATCTCAGAGGCGCATCGTACTTTAATTTGTACGGTGGTTGAGAGGATTTCATCTGCCAAAAGTGGGTTGCATGAAGCTTTTACGAGCCTGCTAAGAGGATTTGAGGTACGCAAAGTAATATATATATTTTTTGACGGTACCGCACATGCTAGGTGTGCTCTATACAAATAGTAGCCCCTGAGACTCTGGTTGCTGTCCAGAGGCGGCAAACAGAGGATCATAGTCCCAGGTAATAATCGTGTTGCTTTCATGTGCGGTAATTTGAGGTCCGGTGGCTGGCGGACTCACGGAGTTTGCCGTCTTGGCGGCAGCTTGATGCGGCAGATGCGACATCGCGCTTGTGAACAAGCGGCTTGACGAGGCACATGGTATGTATTTTCAGGTGGTCAACAAATATTAAGAGGAGCATGATGCTAGTATCTATAATATGCTGTGACTGCGGATGGAGCTGCCGCCGTGGAGACCCTTCGGGCGGAACTTGCCCGAGCCAAGGAACAAGCCAGGAGAAGTGATGCGGCCGCCGTAAAGGCGGCCGAAGAGTTAAGAGCCGAACAGGCTGCTCATTGCTACCTATTGAGAACTGCGTTAGTTTTCCCTTGAAGAGGAAAGGGTGATGCAGTAAAGCAGTGTAAGTATTTCCCCTCAGTTTTTGAGAACCAAGGTATCAATCCAGTAGGAGGCCACGCACGAGTCCCTCGCACCTACACAAACAAATAAATCCTCGCAACAAACGCAATAAAGGGTTTGTTAATCCCTTCACGGTCACTTACTAGAGTGAGATCTGATAGATAGGATAAGATAATATTTTGGGTATTTTTATGATAAAGATGCAAAGTAAAGAAAGCAAAATAAAAACGGCGCTAGAAATAACTTGTTGTAGAGAGATTAATATGATGGAAAATAGACCCGGGGGCCATAGGTTTCACTAGTGGCTTCTCTCGAGATCATAAGTTTTACGGTGGGTGAAAAAATTACTGTTGAGAAATTGACAGAACTGAGCATAGTTATGAGAATATCTAGGTATGATCATGTATATAGGCATCACGTCCGAGACATGTTGACCGACTCCTGCCTGCATCTACTACTATTACTCCACACATCGACCGCTATCCAGCATGCATCTAGAGTATTAAGTTCATAAGAACAGAGTAACGCTTTAAGCAAGATGACATGATGTAGAGGGATAAACTCATGCAATATGATATAAACCCATCTTGTTATCCTCGATGGCAACAATACAATACGTGCCTTGCTGCCCCTACTGTCACTAGGGAAGGACACCGCAAGATTGAACCCAAAGCTAAGCACTTCTCCCATTGCAAGAAAGATCAATCTAGTAGGCCAAACCAAACTGATAATTCGAAGAGACTTGCAAAGATAACCAATCATACATAACAGAATTCAGAGAAGATTCAAATATTGTTCATAGATAAACTTGATCATAAACCCACAATTCATCGGTCTCAACAAACACACCGCAAAAGAAGATTACATCGAATAGATCTCCACAAGAGAGAGGGAGAACATTGTATTGAGATCCAAAAAGAGAGAATAAGCCATCTAGCTAATAACTATGGACCCGAAGGTCTGAGGTAAACTACTCACACATCATCGGAGAGGCTATGGTGTTGATGTAGAAGCCCTCCATGATCGATGCCCCCTCCGGCGGAGCTCCGGAAAAGGCCCCAAGATGGGATCTCATGGGTACAGAAGGTTGCGGCGGTGGAATTAGGTTTTTGGCTCCGAATCTGGTAGTTTGGGGGTACATAGGTATATAGGAGGAAGAAGTACGTCGGTGGAGCAACATGGGGCCCACGAGGGTGGAGGGCGTGCCCAGGGAGGGTAGGCGCGCCCCCCTACCTCGTGCCCTCCTGGTTGATGTCTTGGCATAGGGTCCATGTCCTCTGGATCACGTTCGTTCTGAAAATCACGTTCCCGAAGGTTTCATTCCGTTTGGACTCCGTTTGATGTTCTTTTCTGCGAAACTCTGAAATAGGTAAAAAAACAACAATTCTGGACTGGGCCTCCGGTTAATAGGTTAGTCCCCAAAATAATATAAAATTGTATAATAATGCCCATTAATTGTCCAAAACAGAATATAATATAACATGGAACAATAAAAAATTATAGATACGTTGGAGACGTATCAAGCATCCCCAAGCTTAATTCCTGCTCGTCCTCGAGTAGGTAAATGCTAAAAACAGAATTTTTGATGTGGAATGCTACTTGGCATAATTTCAATGTAATTCTCTTAATTGTGGTATGAATATTCAGATCCGAAAGATTCAAGACAAAAGTTTAATACTGACATAAAAATAATAATACTTCAAGCATACTAGCTAAGTAATTATGTCTTCTCAAAATAACATGGCCAAAGAAAGTTATCCCTACAAAATCATATAGTCTGGCTATGCTCTATCTTCACCACACAAAATATTTAAATCATGCACAACCCCGATGACAAGCCAAGCAATTGTTTCATACTTTTAGTGTTCTCAAACTTTTTCAATCTTCACGCAATACATGAGCGTGAGCCATGGACATAGCACTATATGTGGAATAGAATGGTGGTTGTGGAGAAGACAAAAAAAAGAGAGAAGATAGTCTCACATCAACTAGGCGTATCAATGGGCTATGGAGATGCCCATCAATAGATATCAATGTGCGTGACTAGGGATTGCCATGCAACGGATGCACTAGAGCTATAAGTATATGAAAGCTCAACAAAAGGAACTAAGTTGGTGTGCATCCAACTCGCTTGCTCACGAAGACCTAGGGCATTTTGAGGAAGCCCATCATTTGAATATACAAGCCAAGTTCTATAATGAAAAATTTCCCACTAGTATATGAAAGTGATATCATAGGAGACTTTCTATCATGAATATCATGGTGCTACTTTTAAGCACAAGTGTGGTAAAAGGATAGTAGCATTGTCCCTTCTCTCTTTTTCTCTCATTTTTTATTTTTTTATTTGGGCCTTTTCTTCTTCTTTTTTATGGCCTCTTTTTTCGTCTGGAGTCTCATCCGACTTGTGGGGGAATCATAGTCTCCATCATCCTTTCCTCACTTGGGACAATGCTCTAAAAATGATGATCATCACACTTTTATTTACTTACAACTCAACAATTACAACTCAATACTTAGAACAAAATATGACTCTATGTGAATGCCTCTGGCAGTGTACTGGGATATGCAATGAATCAAGAGTGACATGTATGAAAGAATTATGAACGGTGGCTTTGCCACAAATACAATGTCAACTACGTGATCATGCGAAGCAATATGACAATGATGGAGCGTGTCATAGTAACGGAACAGTGGTAAGTTGCATGGCAATACATCTCGGAATGGCTATGGAAATGCCATGATAGGTAGGTATGGTGGCTGTTTTGAGGAAGGTATATGGTGGGTGTATGATACCGGCGAAACTGTGCGGTATTAGAGAGGCTAGCAATGGCGGAAGGAGGAAAAGTGCGTATAATCCATGGACTCAAGATTAGTCATAAAGAACTCATATACTTATTGCAAAAATATACAAGTTATCAAAGCAAAGTATTACGTGCATGCTCCTAATGGGATAGATTGGTAGGAAAATACCATCGCTCGTCCCCGACCGCCACTCATAAGGAAGACAATCAATAAATAAATTATGCTCCAACTTCATCACATAACGGTTCACCATACGTGCATGCTACGGGAATCACAAACTTTAACACAAGTATTTCTCAAATTAAAAACTACTCAACTAGCATGACTCTAATATCACCATCTTCATATCTCAAAACAATTATCTAGTATCAAACTTCTCATAATATTCAACACACTCATAAGAATTTTTTTTACTAATCTTGAATGCCTATCATTGTTAAAGCAAACTACCATGATGTTTTGTAGGACTCTCAAAATAATCTAAGTGAAGCATGAGAGAACAATAGTTTTTATAAAAGAAAACCGCCACCGTGCTCTAAAAGATATAAGTGAAGCACTAGAGCAAAAACTATATAACTCAAAAGATATAAGTGAAGCACATAGAGTATTCTAACAATTTCCGAATCAAGTGTGTCTCTCTCAAAAGGTGTGTACAGCAAGGATGATTGTGGTAAACTAAAAATCAAATACTCAAATCATACAAGACGCTCCAAGCAAAACACATATCATGTGGTGAATAAAAATATAGCTCCAAGTAAAGTTACCGATGGAAGTAGACGAAAGAGGGGATGCCTTCCGGGGCATCCCCAAGCTTTGTATTTTTGGTGTCCTTAGATTATCTTGGGGTGCCATGGGCATCCCCAAGCTTAGGCTCTTTCCACTCCTTTTTCCACAATCCATCAAATCTTTCACCCAAAACTTGAAAACTTCACAACACAAAACTTAACAGAAAATCTCGTGAGCTCCGTTAGCGAAAGAAAACAAGACACCACTTCAAGGTACTGTAATGAACTCATTCTTTATTTATATTGGTGTTAAACCTACTGTATTCCAACTTCTATATGGTTTATAAACTATTTTATTAGCCATAGATTCATCAAAATAAGCAAACAACACTCGAAAAACAGAATCTGTCAAAAACAGAACAGTCTGTAGTAATCTGTAACTGACGCAAACTTCTTGAACTCCAAAAATTCAGCCAAAATAGGACTACCTATATAATTTGTTTATTGATCAGAAGCAATTGGAATCAATATTTTATCACGTTTTGGTGATTTTTAACAATTATTTTCGCGAACAGAAAGTTTCTGCAATTTTCAACAAGATCAAATAACTATCATCCAAGAAGATCCTATAGGTTAAACTTGGGACAAACACTAATTAAAACATAAAAACACATCTAACATAGGCTAGATCAAATATTTATTCCTAGACAGAAGCAAAAAGCGAAAAACTAAAAATAAAATTGGGTTGCCTCCCAACAAGCGCTATCGTTTAACGCCCCTAGACAAGCATAGATAATTTTAATGATGCTCACATGAAAGACAAGAATTGAAGTGCAAAGAGAGCATCATAAAACACGTGACAAACACATCTAAGTCTAACATACTTCCTATGCATAGGCATCTTATAGACAAACAAATTATCATAGCAAGCAGAAACTAGCATATGCAAGGAAGAAGAAAGTGACGATAGCAATCTCAACATGACGAGAGGTAATTTAGTAAGATAAAAGTTTCTAAAACCATATTTTCCTATCTCGTAATAATTATATGTAGGATCATAAGAAAATTCAACAATATAGCTATCACATAACATATTCTCTTCGTGATCCACATGCATGCAAAGTTGACACTCTTCCGAAATGGTGGGGTTAACATTAACTAAAGTCATGACCTCTCCAAACCCACTTTCAATATTATTGCAAAAAATATTATCAATCTCATATTCATCATGGGGATTAAATAAATTTTCAAGATCATAAGAAAAATCACCCCAATCATGATCATTGCAACAAATAGTGGACATAGTAAAACTAGCATCCCCAAGCTTAGGGTTTTGCATATTATTAGCATAATTGACATCAAGAAAATTTATAGTAAAATCATTGCAATCATGCTTTTCATCGAAGGAACTATCAAGCATGGGTGCAATAACAACGATCTCATTTTTAACATAAGGAACTATAGCAAATTTGTCTTCATAAATATTGGCATCATGGCCACAAGAATAGCAAGCATCATGTTCATCAAGGGATATTTCAACCAAATCATCATTATCTATAGACTCATGCATATCATTATTTTCTTCCAAAGCAACGGTCATTCTTTCAATAAGTTCTTGGACATAGACATTATGAGTAATGTTTTCATTGCAATATTTAAGTATGACGGAATTTTCATATTTGTTGAGTGTAAAATCATACTTTTCAATCAAAGAAGCAATTTCATGAGCACCCTTAAAAATGACAAATTCTTCAATTTCTTCGATATCATATTAACTATAAACACCCTTTGCATAAGAAGATAAGATTTCATTATCTTTGAACTTACATAGGTAGGGAAGGTGTTTTTTAAGGTTCTTAGAACAACAAGTAAAATCACACATTTCACAAACATTCCAAGCATAGCATAGCAAACTATTTATATGATACCATAAGAGCTTCCCTTTTTCAGACAAACGATGACGCACAAAATGAGCATGCTCATCTATAGATTTCCCATCAACTAGGCTAGTTGGGGTTTCAGCACGAGCGCATAAGGATCAAAGATGATCCAAGTAGAACACTTTAAGTGGATCCATATCAATAGAATTTCAGCAAGCGAAGATGCAAGCATATAAAAGGCACATGGCAACACGAGCAAAAAAATGACGAACGGAAAAGAGAGGGCGAATAAAATGGCAAGGGTGAAGTGGGGGAGAGGAAAACGAGAGGCAAATGGCAAATAATGTAATGCGGGAGATAAGGGTTTGTGATGGGTACTTGGTATGTTGACTTTTGCGTAGACTCCCCGGCAACGGCGCCAGAAATGGCTCGTTTACGGGAAATCAAATCTTGACTTGACTTGGCGTGAATCTCCCCGGCAACGGCGCCAGAAATCCTTCTTCCTACCTTTTGAGCACTACGTTGGTTTTCCCTTGAAGAGGAAAGGGTGATGCAGTAAGGCAGCGTAAGTATTTCCCTCAGTTTTTGAGAACCAAGGTATCAATCCGAGAGGAGGCCATACGAGTCCCTCGCACCTACACAAACAAATAAATCCTCGCAACCAACGCAATAAAGGGGTTGTCAATCCCTTCACGGTCACTTACGAGAGTGAGATCTGATAGATAGGATAAGATAATTTTTTTGGTATTTTTATGATAAAGATGCAAAGTAAAGAAAGCAAAATAAAAACGGCACCAGAAGTAACTTGTTGTAGGGAGATTAATATGATGGAAAATAGACCCGGGGGCCATAGGTTTCACTACTGGCTTCTCTCGAGAGCATAAGTTTTACGGTGGGTGAACAAATTACTGTTGAGTGATACGTCTCCAACGTATCTATAATTTTTGATCGCTCCATGCTACTTTATCTATTGTTTTGGACTATAATGGGCTTTATTTTCCACTTTTACATTACTTTTGGGACTAACCTATTAACCGGAGGCCCAGCCTTAATTGCTGTTTTTGCCTATTTGGTGTTTGAGAAACGGAATATCAAACGGAGTCCAAACGGAATGAAACCTTCAGGAACGTGATATTCTCACCGAACGTGATCCAGAAGACTTGGACCCTACTCCAAGGAGTACCAGAGGCGGTCACGAGGGTGGGGGGCGCGCCCTCCCCCCTGGACGCGCCCCCTGCCTCGTGGGCCCCCTGACGCTCCACCAACGTACCTTCCTCCTATATATACCTACGTACCCCCAACAGATCGGGGACGGAGCCAAAAACCTAATTCCACCGCCGCAACTTCCTGTATCCACGAGATCCCATCTTGGGGCATGTTCCGGAGCTCCGCCGGAGGGGGCATACACCACGGAGGGCTTCTACATCATCACCATAGCCCCTCCGATGAAGTGTGAGTAGTTTACTTCAGACCTTCGGGTTCATAGCTAGTAGCTAGATGGCTTCTTCTCTCTTTTTGGATCTCAATACAATGTTCCCCCCCTCTCTCGTGGAGATCTATTCGATGTAATCTTCTATTTGCGGTGTGTTTGTTGAGACCGATGAATTGTGGGTTTATGATCCAGCTTATCTATGGAAAATATTTGATTCTTCTCTGAATTATTTTATGTATGATTGAGTTATCTTTGCAAGTCTCTTCGAATTATCCATTTGGTTTGGCCAACTAGATTGGTAGTTTTTGCAATGGGAGAAGTGCTTAGCTTTGGGTTCAATCTTGCGGTGTCCTTACCTAGTGACAGAAGGGGTTGCAAGGCACATATTGTATTGTTGCCCTCGAGGATAACAAGATGGGGTATTTATCATATTGCATGAACTTATTCATCTACATCATGTCATCTTGCTTAAGGCGTTACTCTGTTTTTAACTTAATACTCTAGATGCATGCTGGATAGCGGTCGATGAGTGGAGTAATAGTAGTAGATGCAGAATCGTTTCGATCTACTTGTCTCGGACGTGATGCCTATATACATGATCATTGCCTGGATAACCTCATAACTATGCTCAATTCTGTCAATTGCTCAACAGTAATTTGTTCACCCACCGTAGAATACGTATGCTCTTGAGAGAAGCCACTAGTGAAACCTATGGCCCTCGGGTCTATTCTCATCATATCAATCTCTATCACTTTATTTACTTGCTTTGCTTTTACTTTTCACTTTGCATCTTTATACTGAAAATACCAAAAATATTTTCTCTATCAGATCTCACTCTTGTAAGTGACCGTGAAGGGATTGACAACCCCTAATCGCGTTGGTTGCGAGTAGCTATCGTTTTGTGCAGGTACGAGGAAATTGCGCGTGGCCTCCTACTGGATTGATACCTTGGTTCTCAAAAACTGAGGGAAATACTTACGCTACTATGCTGCATCATCCCCTCCTCTTCGGGGAAAACCAACGCAAGCTCGAGACGTAGCAAGAAGGATTTCTAGCACCGTTGCCGGGGAGGTCTACGCAAAAGTCAACATACCAAGTACCCATCACAATCCCTATCTCTCGCATTACATTATTTGCCATTTGCCTCTCGTTTTCCTCTCCCCCACTTCACCCTTGCCGTTTTATTCGCCCTCTCTTTCCCAATCTCCTCCTTTTTTTCCCTTTGCCTCTTGTTTGCTCGTGTGTTAGTTTGCTTGTTCGTCGCGATGGCTCAAGATGCCACCAAATTGTGTGACTTCACCAATACCAATAATAATGATTTCCTTAGCACTCCTCTTGCTCCTCTTGCCAATACCGAATCTTGTGAAATCAATACTGCTTTGTTGAATCTTGTTATGAAAGATCAATTCGCCGGCCTTCCTAGTGAAGATGCCGCTACTCATCTGAATGGCTTCGTTGATTTATGTGATATGCAAAAGAAAAAATATGTCGATAATGATGTCGTTAAATTGAAGCTATTTCCTTTTTAAGCTAGAGATCGTGCTAAAGCGTGGTTTTCATCTTTGCCTAAAAATAGTATTGATTCTTGGAACAAGTGCAAAGATGCTTTTATCTCTAAGTATTTTCCTCCGCTAAGATTATCTCTCTTAGGAGCGATATTATGAATTTTAAGCAACTTTATCATGAACATGTTGCACAAGCTTGGGAGAGAATGAAATTAATGATACGTAATTGTCCTACTCATGGTTTGAACTTGTGGATGATTATACAATTTTTTTATGCTGGATTGAATTTTGCTTCTAGAAATCTTTTAGATTCGGCCGCAGGAGGCACTTTTATGGAAATCACTTTAGGAGATGCTACTAAACTCCTAGATAATATTATGATTAATTATTCTTAATGGCATACTGAAAGATCTACTAATAAAAAAGTGCATGCTATAGAAGAAACCAATGTTTTGAGTGGAAAGATGGATGAACTTATGAAGTTATTTACTAAGAGTATTTCTTCTGATCCTAATGATATGCCTTTGTCTACCTTGATTGAGAATAATAATGAATCTATGGATGTGAATTTTGTTGGTAGGAATAGTTTTGGAAACAACACGTATAGAGGGAATTTTAATCCTAGGCCTTATCCTAGTAATCCTTCTAATAATTATGGAAATTACTACAACAACTCTTATGGAAATTTTAATAAGATGCCCTTTGAATTTGAGAGTAGTGTTAAAGAGTTTATGAATTCACAAAAGAATTTTAATGCTTTGCTTGAAGAGAAATTGCTTTAAATTGATGATTTGGCTAGGAACGTTGATAGAATTTCTCTCGAGATTGATTCTTTAAATCTTAGATCTATTCCTCCTAAGCATGATATCAATGAGTCTCTCAAAGCTATGAGAATTTCCATTGATGAGTGCAAAGAAAGAACCGCTAGGATGCGTGCTTCCAAAGATGCTTTTATTAAAGCGTGTTCTTCTAATTCCTATGAAAATCAAGATGAAGATCTAAAAGTTATTTATATATCCCCTATTAAATCTTTTATTTGCAATATGAATCTTGATGAAACTGAATATGATCTTCCTTTACCTAGAAGGCATTCTAAGAATTCTGAGTTTTTAGATCTTGATGATGAAATTGACAAAAGTGGGATTGAAATAAATAAAAATCAAGATATGGCTAAACCCACTATATTGGATCTCAAGGAATTTAATTATGAAAATTTCTCTTTAATTGATTGTATTTCCTTGTTGCAATCCGTGCTAATTCTCCTCATGCTTATAGTCAAAATAAGGCTTTTACCGAACACATTGTTGATGCCTTGATGCAATCTTATGAAGAAAAGCTTGAGTTGAAAGTTTCTATACCTAGGAAACTCCATGATGAGTGGGAAACTACTATTAAAATTAAAATTAAAAAGTATGAGTTTCATGCTTTGTGTGATTTGGGTGCTAGTTTCTCTACTATTCCCAAAACTTTGTGTGATTTGCTAGATTTCCGTGATTTTGATGATTGCTCTCTAAACTTGCATCTTGAGGATTCCACTATTAAAAAACCTATGGGAAGAATTAATGATGTTCTTATTGTTGCAAATAGGAATTATGTGCCAGTAGATTTTATCTTTCTTGATATAGATTGCAATCCTTCATGTCCTATTATTCTTGGTTGACCTTTCCTTAGAACGATTGGTGCAATTATTGATATGAAGGAAGGGAATATTAGATTCCAATTTCCATTAAATAAAGGCATGGAACACTTTCCTAGAAAGAAAATAAAATTACCATATGTATCTATCATGAGAGTCACTTATGGATTGCCTACCAAAGATGGCAATACCTAGATCTATCCTTGTTTTTATGCCTAGCTAGGGGCGTCAAACGATAGCGCTTGTTGGGAGGCAACCAAATTTTATTTTGTGTTTTTTGTTTTTGCTTCTGTTTAGGAATAAATAATCCATCTAGCCTCTGTTTATATGTGGTTTTATCTTTTAATTAGTGTTTGTGCCAAGTTGGACCTATTGGATCTTCTTGGATGATAGTTATTTGATCTTGCTCTAATTTCCAGAATCTTCGTGCTTAGTGCCCGAATTGTTAAAAATCACCAGAACGTGATAAAATACTGATTCGAATTGATTCTGATCAATAAACAAATTGTACAGGTCGTCTAATTTTTGTAGAATTTTTAGGGTTCCAGAAGTTTGCGTTAGTTACAGATTACTACAGACTGTTCTGTTTTTGACAGATTCTGTTTTGCGTGTGTTGTTTGCTTATTTTGATGAATCTATGGTTAGTAAAATAGTTTATAATCCATAGATAAGTTGGAATACAGTAGGTTTAACACCAATAAAAATAAAGATTGATTTCATTACAGTACCTTAAAGTAGTCTTTTGTTTTCTTTCTCTAACGGAGCTCACGAGATTTCTATTGAGTTTTGTGTTATGAAGTTTTCAAGTTTTGGGTGAATTCTTTTGATGGATTTTGGAACAAGGAGTGGCAAGAGCCTAAGCTTGGGGATGCCCATGGCACCCCCAAGATAATCCATGGACACCAAAAAGTCAAAGCTTGGGGATGCCCCGGAAGGCATCCCCTCTTTCGTCCACTTCCATCGGTAATTTACTTGGAGCTATATTTTTATTCACCAACATGATATGTGTTTTGCTTGGAGCGTCTTGTATTATTTGAGTCTTTGCTTGTTAGTTTACCACAATCATCCTTGCTGTACACACCTTTTGAGAGAGCCATACATGATTTGGAATTTGTTAGAATACTCTATGTGCTTCACTTATATCTTTTGAGCTTGATAGTTTTGCTCATAGTGCTTCACTTATATCTTTTGAGCGTGATAATTTTTGCTCTAGTGCTTCACTTATACCTTTTAGAGCACGGTGGTGGATTTGTTTTAAAGAAACTTTATCTCTCATGCTTCACTTAGATTATTTTGAGAGTCGTTAATAGCATGGTAATTTGCTTAATGTTAATATACTTGGTATTCAAGATATGTGAAACTTTCTTTTGAGTGCGTTGAATACTAAGATAAGTTTGATGCTTGATAATTGTTTTGAGATATGAAGATGATGATATTAGAGTCATGCTAGTTGAGTAGTTGTGAATTAAAAGAATACTTGTGTTGAAGTTTGTGATTCCCGTAGCATGCGCGTATGGTGAACCGTTATGTGATGAACTCGGAGCATGATTTATTTATTGATTGTATTCCTTATGAGTGGCGGTCGGGGACGAGCGATGGTCTTTTCCTACCAATCTATCCCCCAAGGAGCATGCGCGTAATACTTTGCTTTGATAACTTCTAGATTTTTGCAATAAGTATATGAGTTCTTTATGACTAATGTTGAGTCCATGGATTATACACACTTTTTCCCATCCTTCCACCATTGCTAGCCTCTCTAACACCGCGCACTTTTCGCCGGTATCATACACCCACCATAAACCTTCCTCAAAACAGCCACCATACCTACCTATCATGGCATTTCCATAGCCATTCCGAGATATATTGCCATGCAACTTTCCACCGTTCCGTTAATTATGACACGCTCCATCATTGTCATATTGCTTAGCATGATCATGTAGTTGACATCGTATTTGTGGCAAAGCCACCTTTCATAATTCTTTCATACATGTCACTCATGAATCATTGCATATCCCGGTACACCGCCGGAGGCATTCATATAGAGTCATATTTTGTTCTAAGTATCGAGTTGTAATTGTTGAGTTGTAAGAAAAATAGAAGTGTGATGATCATAATTATTACAACATTGTCCCAAGTGAGGAAAGGATGATGGAGACTATAATTCCCCCATAAGTCGGGAAGAGACTCCGGACGAAAAAAAAGAGGCCATAAAAAAGAAGAGAAAAAGGCCCAAATAAAAAAAATGAGAGAAAAAGAGAGAAGGGACAATGTTACTATCCTTTTACCACACTTGTGCTTCAAAGTAGCACCATGATCTTCATGATAGAGAGTCTCTCATTTTGTCACTTTCATATACTAGTGGGAATTTTTCATTATAGAACTTGGCTTGTATATTCCAATGATGGGCTTCCTCAAAATGCCCTAGGTCTTCGTGAGCAAGCGAGTTGGATGCACACCCACTTAGTTTCTTTTGAGCTTTCATATACTTATAGCTCTAGTGCATCCGTTGCATGGCAATCCCTACTCACTCACATTGATATCTATTGATGGGCATCTACATAGCCCGTTAATACGCCTAGTTGATGTGAGACTATCTTCCCTCTTTTTGTCTTCTCCACAACCACCATTCCATTCCACATATAGTGCTATATCCATGGTTCACGCTCATGTATTGCGTGAAGATTGAAAAAGTTTTGAAAATGTTAAAGTATGAAACAATTGCTTGGCTAGTCATCGGGGTTGTGCATGACTTAAATATTTTGTGTGGGGAAGATGGAGCATAGCCAGACCATATGATTTTGTAGGGATAACTTTCTTTGTCCATGTTATTTTGAGAAGACATAATTGCTTAGTTAGTATGCTTGAAGTATTATTATTTTTATGTCAATATGAACTTTTGTCTTGAATCTTTCGGATCTGAATATTCATATCACAATTAAGAAGATTTACATTGAAATTATGCCAAAGTATCACTCCGCATCAAAAATTCTCTTCTTATCATTTACCTACTCGAGGACGAGCAGGAATTAAGCTTGGGGATGCCTGATACGTCTCCAACGTATCTATAATTTTTGATTGCTCCATGCTACTTTATCTATTGTTTTGGACTATAATGGGCTTTATTTTCCAATTTTATATTACTTTTGGGACTAACCTATTAACGGAGGCCCAGCCAAGTGCTGTTTTTGCCTATTTCGGTGTTTGGAGAAACGGAATATCAAATGGAGTCTAAACGGAATGAAACCTTGAACGTGATCTTCTCACGAACGTGATCCAGAGACTTGGACCCTACTCCAAGGAGTGCTAGAGGCGGTCACGAGGGTGAGGGCGCCGCCCCCACAGGCGCCCCGCCTCGTGGGCCCCCTGACGCTCCACCGACGTACTCCTTCCTCCTATATATACCTATATACCCCCAACAGATCGGGGACGGAGCCAAAAACCTAATTCATAGATAAACTTGATCATAAACCCACAATTCATCGATCTCAACAAACACACCGCAAAAGAAGATTACATTGAATAGATCTCCACGAGAGAGGGGGAGAACATTGTATTGAGATCCAAAAAGAGAGAAGAAGCCATCTAGCTAATAACTATGGACCCAAAGGTCTGAGGTAAACAACTCACACATCATCGGAGAGGCTATGGTGTTTATGTAGAAGCCCTCCGTGATCGATGCCCCCTCTGGCGGTGCTCCGGAAAAGGCCCCAAGATGGGATCTCATGGGTACGGAAGGTTGCAGCGGTGGAATTAGGTTTTTCGCTCCATATCTGGTAGTTTGGGGGTACGTAGGTATATATAGGAGGAAGAAGTATGTCGGTGGAGCAACGTGGGGCCCACAAGGGTGGAGGGTGCGCCCCCCTACCTCGTGCCCTCCTGGTTGATGTCTTGACGTAGGGTCCAAGTCCTCTGGATCACGTTCGTTCCGAAAATCACGTTCCCGGAGGTTTCATTCCGTTTGGACTCCGTTTGATATTCTTTTTCTACGGAACTCTGAAATAGGCAAAAAACAGCAATTCTGGGCTGGGCCTCCGATTAGTAGGTTAGTCCCAAAAATAATATAAAAGTGTATAATAAAGCCCATTAATTGTCCAAAAAATAATATAATATAGCATGGAACAATAAAAAAATTTAGATACGTTGGTGATGTATCACTCATCGCCAGAGCGAAGATAAAATAGCCAAGATGGCCGTTGAGCTGAAAGATGCCGCCGACCGGTATGAGCTTCTTGAAAAGGAAAGCCAAGCGAAAGCGGCTGACCCGAAGAAAGCCATGGAAGCAGCCAAGCAAACCCGCTCTAAAATCATAGCGGCGAAGGAGGAGCTCCGTCAAGCCGGAGATATCATGGCTGGGAAGCCCTTTTTGTTGCGGACGAAGTTCAGAGATCCGAAGTATGCCCCTTTGGTTCAATTATGGAGTGCTGTAGACGCGTACTTGGACTTGGCAATGAGTGCTGCTGATGCAACTGAGGTTTTCAAAGATCAGAAAGATCATGAAGTGGAAAGGTTGTTCTGGTCGCAGTTCAGTGTTCCAACGCGTCCGCTGCTGTTAAATGAACAAATGGCCGAGTGGGCGAGCTCCATAGGTTGTCCGGACTTGCCATGAGGTCTATCGTGGATCATCTTTGGCTGAAGGGACCAAGGCCGAATAGTTATTTTGGTTTAGTGCAACGATTCCTTGGTGATGTGCCGCATATCAACGATGTATAGAGGTCGGCATGCAAAGAGGGTGTGCGAATGGCTCTTGCCCGTGTTAAGATATATTGGGCAGAGATGGAGGCCACCGCTACTGCAACCTGGGGTCCGGCCGTAGGCCAGGTCTCGGCCAAGCACTATTTTGAAGAAGTCCTAGAAGGCGCTCATTTAATAGAGGCTTAGTTCTCAAAGATTATCATGTTCGAGTGACATGTATCCCAATTGTAAAAACAATGCTATTTGGATTATAAATGTTGTGTTTATACTTTTGCCTGAAAGTATTATGATGCCTCCCGTGCGGCCGTTTATGTACGTATATAACCTAAAAGTTTGCAGTTGTCGGCTTCAGCCCCCACGCATATAATGCGGGGGTGTTCAGAAAAGTGTGTAATCACACTTGATCCAATGTCTTGGTCCATTAAGGAGGTGATAGCGCGGCAAACAAAGCAATCGGACTATATAGCTTTAACACTTTCACTTAGCCATAGGAGTTTGACGGTGGGGCTACTATATAGCCCCTAGTACTTCCACGCTCATCCGAATACGGTGCGCGTACATACATGATCGAGAAACCGGTCTTTCGTTAATGCGGAGGAATCGCGAAGATTCCGCTGAGTCATCGAGTGGTTGACCAGTCTCGCGCTTTATCATGACAGTCAGTTTTCGGCTTTCTCTACTGAGTTGCTCATATAGATGAACCATGGAACAATCGCAGTAGTTCTCCCGGTGCCACCTTAGCCAATAGAGGGGAACGTAAGATAGCAAAACACGGGAGCCGGGCAAACCCAACTATTGACCAAAGACATGATTTGGAGCTGATGTATATAAGGCCAAACTCGTGACGCCGAACACTAACTAAGGTATTCAGACTTTACAACATATACTGGGCTGAGTAACGCCCTCGATAATGAGCCCTTAATTTCTAGGTACGTGCATTAGTCTGACGTGGCGAAATGCCAATAATGCCAGCATCCCTCTCGGTTGTGTTGAGTATCCAGAGGGTGTGAAGCAACAAGAGACAGTAAAAAAGGTTTACATAGGGTCTTAATCTAAAAAGAAATCTTTGAGCGGGGCCCTGCTACACGTCTGCGCTTGTGTCTTCGTTGTGCCGTATCCTGGAAGGGTGTAGCACGATGATCATCTGTAAAAGAGAAAAACCCAGGTGAAAGTCTTGTTGCGAAAAATTCGTTATTCTTAATGAACCATTAAAATGCAACCTAAATAGGGTCAAGCCGAACTATAGCCCTTTTTACATGCGGGAAGCCCCTAGCACCACCTATGGGGTTATATCCATCGATACAATCTCAGGTTTATCTGAGCTGTTACAGCTAGTGGTGCGCCGGACTCGTCTAACCATGTCCGCGGTCTTGACGACCGATCATTTATTCTGGTTGGAGAGGTCGTTCAGTGTTCGGCTGCTAGAGCCACCACATACTCCTCCGCACGTAAGGAACGCTCTGTGTTTCCACTAACTATGATGATGCCACGTGGACCGGGCATCTTAAGCTTAAGATAAGCGTAATGCGGTACTGCATTAAAACGAGAGAAGGCCGTTCTTCCAAGTAGTGCGTGATAGCTGCTTCGGAATGGAGCGACGTCGAAGGTTAATTCTTTGCTTCGAAAGTTGTCGGGAGAACTGAATACAACCTCTAGTACTAGAGAGCCCGTGCAGCAGGCCTCTGGGCCTGGTATTACTCCTTTAAAGGTAGTATTGCTTTGGCTGATTCTTGTCGGGTCTATCCCCATTTTGCGGACGGTGTCCTGATATATCAGATTAATACTACTGTCGCTGTCCATAAGGACTCGGGTGAGATGGTATCCTTCAATTATTGGGTCTAGCACCAAGGCAGCCGATCCTCCGTGCCAGATACTAGTCGGGTGATCCCTGCGATCAAAAGTGATCGGGCAGGCCGACCAAGGGTTGAACTTGGGGGTGACGGGATCCACGGCGTATATGTCTCGGAGTGCGCGTTTGCACCTCCTCTTCGGTATGTGAGTTGCGTAAATCATGTTCACTGTTTTGACCTCTGGTGGGAATTTTTTCTATCCCCCAGTGTTCGGCTGGTGAGGCTCATCCTCGTCTTCACTTGGTGTCTCCCTCCCCTTGTGTTCAACATTTAGCTTACCGGCCTGCTTGAAGACCCAACATTCTCTGTTGGTGTTATTTGCAGGTTTGTCGGAGGTGCCATGAATCTGACATAATCTGTCTAGAATCTTGTTTAGGCTGGACGGTCCATCTCTGCTGCCTTTAAATGGCTTTTTCCGTTGACCGGGTCGAGAGCCCCTGAATCCGGCATTTACCGCTGTGTTGTCTGGGATGTCTTCATTGTCTCGACGCTTGCTTTTATTGCGTTGCGGTTTCCCGTTGCCATCCCTGACTTCGGATGTGCCTGGGTTGCTGGTGCCGCTACGGGCCAGCCAACTGTCTTCGCCCGTGCAAAAGCGGGTCATAAGGCTTGTTAGGGCTGTCATTGTCCTCGGTTTTTCCTGGCCGAGGTGTCTGGCGAGCCATTCGTCCCGGACACTGTGTTTGAAAGCCGCTAAGGCTTCAGCATCCGGGCAGTCGACGATTTGATTCTTCTTCGTGAGAAATCTGTTCCAAAGCTTTCGGGATGACTCTCCGGGCTGTTGAATTATATGACTTAAATCGTCTACATGCGGAGGTCGGACATAGGTCCCTTGAAAATTATCCCTAAAAGCATCCATTGAGTTTTCGGGGAGGCTTTTCAGCCAGTGCCGAGTTGGTCCTTTCAAATTAAGGGGCAGGTATTTGATGGCATGGACATCATCTCCGCGAGCAATGTGGATGTGAAGGATAAAGTCCTCAATGCAGACCCCAGGGTCTGTCGTTCCATCATATGCCTCTATGTTCACGGGTTTGAATCCCTCCGGAAATTCATGATCCAGCACCTCATCGGTGAAGCATAGTGGGTGCGCGGCACCGCTGTATTTGGATGTGTCATGGCATTATTCTGACGGTTGTAGTGTTCGCTTTTGATTCCGAGCTGTTATTCGGTCAGTATAGTCGTTTGGGCGGCCATGATTCTGTGCCGGAGCGCGCTTCCTAGATCCATAGATGGACCTCGCCATACCGGCTTTTTTGTGCAGATCCTCACGTAAATCGTGCGCTGACTTGTGTGCGACGTCATTAGCCGCCCTGTCGCGGCCACGGGGTGGTCGATCTGGCTGATCGGCCGTCTTATTTTTCGGTTGAATGGGCTCTAAAGACTCGTCGTCGAATTCAGGTAGCGCTTGTGCTTTGGATAGCTCTTTGTGTGGCGACTGCCACCGTACTTTTCTTCAGTGTCAAGCACTTTGTTCCATCTGCTGTTGAGCGTATTCTGCACGGCCTTAAGCCTTTGCTTCTGCTTCTTCAGGCTCCTCGCGGTGGCAATAAACCTTCTATGGAGGTTCTCTTGTTCCAAGTGCCTTTCCGGGATGATGTGTGCATCATCGTCCGGACTGTTCTCCTCTCCGGAGACAGATTGATGAGCTTGACCCTTGGCGTCACTGTGATCGGGCAGCGGCTCCGTACTATGTTCGCCGTCCGCTGGCTCATCCTACTCCATCCCTGGGTCCATGTGGTCGTTGTTTCCTTTGGAGTCGACCAGGGTATTATTCTTTCTTGCCCTGTTATCGCTGTTTTTGCTGAGGCGGGATTTGGAGCGGCGCCTACATCGTCGCTTTGGTTGCTTCTCGAGGGGATTATCCTTCGCTGCATCTTTCCGTTCCTCGTTGTTGTTTTCTTTGGTTGTATCCACCATGTATATATCATATGATGAAGTGGCTATCCAGCGCCCTATGGGCGGTGGTTCCTGTTCCTCTCCTGCATCGTCGTCCATACTGTCGATGTCTTCGGAGTCGAAATCAAGCATGTCGGTTAAGTCGTCGACAGTGCCTATTAAGTGGGTGGTGGGTGGGGAACAAATTTCTTCGTCGTACGCTTCCCACTCGAGTCGGACATAGTTCGGCCGAGGGTCTCCTGACAAGGAGAGAGACCTCAATGAATCTAGCACGTCGCCCAAGGGTGAGTGCTGAGAAATAACCGCGGAGGTAAACTCCATGACCGGTGCCCAATCAAATTGATAGGCCCGGATGCAAGCGGTTCGGAGCCTGTGGCCGGGGACGAATCCAAGGGTCCGATAACACAGGTCTCATAGGAGGTGAAGTCAGTATTCGGCTCTATCGCTGCTGAGTGTGTGGCCTCCGTGGCGGGGTCCATCCACCCGTCCTCGGAAGGCACGATCTGCTCCGAATTGAGGGCCGGAGTAGCCGCAGGTGCGATCTCCCGAACACCATCTGATGGGAGAGCTAAGTCATGTTCCAAATGACTGTGCGGCGCACCTGACATGAGCTCGAATCCGTTGAAGATCAAGTCTCCGCGGATGTCGGCAGTATAGTTCAAGCTTCCAAATCAGACCTGATGGCCAGGGGTGTAGCTATCGATCTGCTCCAGATGACCAAGCGAGTTGGCCCGTAGTACGAAGCCGCCCAATACGAAGATCTGTCCGGGGAGAAAAACCTCACCCTGGATCGCATCGTTGCCGATGATCGAAGGAGCCATCAACCCTTACCGTGACGGCATAGTGGAACTCTCAATGAAAGCACCAATGTCGGTGTCAAAACCGGCGGATCTCGGGTAGGGGGTCCCGAACTGTGCGTCTAAGGCTAATGGTAATAGGAGGCGGGGGACACAATGTTTACCCAGGTTCGGGCCCTCTCGATGGAAGCCATACCATACTTCCTGCTTGATTGATCTTGATGATATGAGTATTGCAAGACTTGATCTACCACGGGATCGTAGAGGCTAAACCCTAGAAGCTAGCCTATGATTATGATTGTTGTTGTTCTATGAACTAAACCCTCCGGTTTATATAGACACCGGAGGGGGCTAGGGTTACACAGAGCCGGTTACAAGGGAGGAGATCTACATATCCGAATCGCCAAGCTTGCCTTCCATGCAAAGGAGAGTCCCACCCGGACAGGGGACGAAGCCTTCAATCTTGTATCTTCATAGTCCAACAGTCCAGCCAAAGTATATAGTCCGGCTGTTCGAGGACCCCCTAATCCAGGACTCCCTCAACGACGCCGGCAGCGGCCACCGAGCCAGTTTGTTCTAGAGGCTTCCTTTCTAAATGTGGAGAGGGGTGCAGGTATCTTTTAGTTTAATTTCCATCAGTCAGATATAGATCGGACGGTCTATATTGCAAGATGGCACGCGTACCATCATCACCAACTCGGTTTTTTATAAGAGAAATAATATAAGTATGGAGATACAAACGTATTATTGATACTTGTTTCCGTAAACTAGCATCTACATTCTATTCAATGCCTCAGCATGTGAGGCCTTAGCACAATGACTTCTCGACTGTGTAAAACAAAGGTTTTCCCGTCGCCAATAAGGAGGGGGTGACTGCGGCGCGCTTTTTGGCTTTATCTAGTCCTAGTAGTCATACTAGGTGGTCTAAGAATGTGTAGATTTATTCTTTTTCACGTCTCGTGCTCTCCATACTGCCACGACTGTTGATGAATAGAAGGTAAGTTATTCACGGGAAATCCTTGTTGAGCGTGTTTGGGAGAGAGAGAGAGACAATGTGCGTGTGTGATATGTCTAGAGACTGAGGCAATGATAATAGATTCTTTGTGTCTATGTGTGTGGAGGATAGAGAGAGACATGTACATGGGGCTTTGTGTTTTGTAAGGTGGAGACACATATACATAATTATAGAGTGAATGTGTGAGATACACATGCAGACATGGGGAGAGATGAGGATCCAGATTAATGGGTGTTTGTGCATGTCTGTGTGTGTTTGTGTGCGCGTTTGTGTGTGAGAGGGAGTGTGTGTATGTGGAGTAGAGAGACCACTAATAATGTAAACCTAGTATAAAGGGGAGGGGGAATGGTGCGGCATGTGTAGTAGCGGGATAGCATGGGTGCGAGCAGGGGGAGTAGACTATTTGGAAGAGACATCGAGTGTGTGTGGGAGAGGGGTGTGAGAGCGAAAGCAAGAGAGAGAGAGAGAGAGCTAGCGACGGAGAGAGAGAGAGAGAGAGAGAGAGAGAGGAAGAGAGGGTCAAGAGAGGGGGCATTTGTGTCCATAAATGGCGTATAGATAGGGAGACAATGTTGATGTTGTTTGAAATTGGCCTATATACGAAGACGCAAGGGAAGCGAGTCATCGCGTGTGTGATAGGGACTTCATGAGATATCTAGAATAGATGGTGTAGAGAACAATGTGCGAGATCGAGAACGATGATACATTAGGGAGCTATGGAAAGAGTCACGACATATATTTATATAGGGAGGTGTCTATATTTGAGGGACTTTAGCGTAATTGAGATATACATGGTCAATAGTGTGTGCACTCATGGTTGATCAATTTTTTTTTCACAGTTTAGACTATGAGATAACGATACTTTTGAACATGCATGATATACCTTGATGTACCAGAAGTACAAACCTAAGATTGGAATTTTGGAATTCGACTCCATCATTAGCTTTTGTAATTCATTTAAACGGAGGTACATTTTTTAAGCCGGGATTTCGTGATTTCAAATTCATATATCAAACCTAGAGATATACACATATGGGCATGTTCAAACTTTATAATCATCCACTTTATTCATACATATACTCATTTTTTATTTTGTCATCATATTTAGGATAAACACATTTGGAATTTCATTTAAATTGGACCGTATGATGGTATTTGCTTGTAGTAGCTCAATGATCCATATTTGAATTGAATGGACAATCTAAGTTTCGATTTGGAGACATTAATTTTCAAAACTTGCACTTTTTTTCTGTGCAAAACAAACAAATTCTCGGCCATGATATCATAGTCGGCCGTACAAGAGCAGAATATAACTTCAGGCGCCAAAAGCTTTAAAACTTCCTGCTCACATCGAAATATCTCGCGCCCGAAAGTTTAGCCCTGCGATATTCCTGTTTTACCCCTGCCACATGAACGAAAAAGGGCTGCTTTGGTAACTCCATTGTTTTCCCTTCTTTGCCCCCAACATTCTTCCCCAGAGCCCTCCCCTTCCCCTCCCCGATCCCCCTCCCCAACCATGGCAAGCCGCTGAATCTAGTCCTCTGCTGCAGCGGTGGACCTCACACCCTGACGGATCTACCTTCCACACCTTGGAACCCCCAACTGCCAACTCACCACTTCACCGGAGCTGCTTCAGCGAATGGCTTGTCCACCGCTCCAGATTTCCTTGACCGCCATCATGGTCCACCGCACCGGATCTGCTTAACCGGGGCCTTCGCCCACCACAGTGTAGGCCCTTCACTGACTCCCCCGTCCGTCCCTTCGCTGGCCCTTCATACAAGCTGATGTAGGCTGGAACCCTATACGGCCGATCTTTCACGAAAGGAGCGGAACGCAACAAAGAACACGAGGGGAAACACGAGGGAAAACATGAGAGAATAACTCAAACCAACAAGATTCGATTACACATGTGCTAGATCCTCGAAACACAAAGGGAGATACACGATCCAAAGTCAACAAGGGACGATACAAGAGGTAACCGGTTCTTCTCCGTGAGGAGGTCTTGATGGGGCCACCCAAGAGGGGGTCTTGAATCCGCTTGGAAAGGATCTTCCCCGAGGAGGCGCGATCTCCGAGGAGAAGGTAACCAAGTGGATGAGCGTAGCTCTCACACAAACATGAGCTAATCCTTTGCTAACCCTAACTAGGAGGAAGAAGAGGTCTATTTATAGTCGTAGTACAAAAGAGGGGCGAAGTGGAGGGGTACATGGGCTTCGGCCCGAAACTGGACGCAGCCAGGGTCCGGACGTCCGTGAGTGGCCGGTCGTCCAGAGGCTCGCAGAGGTCCGGACGTCCGTACATCTTCGGATGTCTGTGAATTAGGTTCTATTGCCGCGGCGTCGGACATCCGTAGGTGTCCGGTGGCCGGTCGTCCGGTCTTCCTCAGATTTCCGTAGATTTGGTTCTGTCGTCATAGTGTCGGTCCTCCGAAAGGGCTCGGACTTCCGGAGCCTAGGAGTTATCGGATGTCGGTCCTAATCGGACTTCCGCCCGCTGTAGCGTTTGCTGGCCTGGTTTCCTTGGGCTGTTGGGGCCTCCAGGGGTTGGACGTCCGGGCTGAGCCAGTCGTCCGGAGCCTGTAGCTTCCGTGGCAGCTCTTCCTCTAGATCTTCGTGCTTGGCGTCCTCGCCGACTTGTCCAGTGGATGTAGATGTTCCATGGCTTTCCTCCAAGTACCTGATCACCCATAGTGTTTCCGCTTGAGGTACTAGCCATGTCTCATGTGTCGAAAGTGGTAGTTCAGAAAGGAGCAAGTTCACCTTATCTTCAATAGCCTTGGCCCGGGCTCTTGTCATTGGTCCAAGTGGTGTCGTTGGAGGTGTAGATGCATCCATGGGGATGATCGTGGGATGCTCCGCATCACAAGCCCTCGTCCACCGCAACAGATCCGCCTCACCGAAAGCACTATACAACGTGCCCGCCGAAGCCTTCGTCCACTGCACAAGACCCACTCCACGGACACCATATTCAACTCCACCGGCCCTGTTTTACCGATGTCGTAGCCTCATCAGGTTATTTTGATTTGTACTCCTTCGGTTTTTCTCTTTATCGTGCAACTGTTCACTTACCACAGATGAGCTTTCTTGTATATCGACAAGCGCTGCAACCGTAGCACCGAAGCCGCTTCAGCAACGGCGACAGTCGGCCCAAACTCAACCGCAACACGAGCACCATCGACGATCCTTAGCTATCAAGTATTCCAACGATACCCATACGCCGCCGAGAATCAGGTACTATTATCCAACGGTCGGCGCCTACGTTCACTTTCTTAGCATAATCACTGCACCTTTGAATTTCTTCAGGGCATCATTCAGTTTTTCATGAGACACGTTATTCTTCTTGCACCTGTAGGGCCATACTTCTGGCAGTGAACATGTTACATGTGCTAAATTACATACCAGTGCCCATATAGTTAATATGCTTTAGTTTTGTCCTAAGTACTACCATACTTCCTAGATATCACTGCCTACTATTTTACTTCTTGCATGCTATATTTATGATAATAGTGTTGTTCTGATGCCACCTGTTGGTTCCATCAGACTGCTTCATGTTCTCTATGCTTAATTACACATCAGCAAACTAGCATGTGGTTCCGCTGGTTTTTGTTCGTTTTACCCTACATTTTCTGATGCTAGCTATTACATCACTGCTCCGAGCCTCTGTTCATTACTTTTTTGTGTGTTCTTGATCTTCCCAAGTTGCATGACTAATTTGATGCTTCTATTAATTATGGAGCTGCCAACCCCATCAAGCAAAATATTTGTTCTTTTGGGGCTGGCACCTCGAACAAGCATAAAAATAGAGGGAAGCAGATATATTGTCGTGTATGCACACACCCTTCTTTCATTAGTTTAGATGAACCATTGATGATCAATTCGAACCAGTGCATGCGATTAAAATTAATTTTACCTAAATAGAGGTGCGAATAAACTACAACAAGTAGATTTGCAACCACGGGATCTTGTGATATCTTCAAAGAACATTGCAACAGCAGCGAGGCTTCACAACAACATATGGTAAGCGGTGTGTTTTAGTACATGTGAAATTTAATGCGTGTGGGCTGCTTTCTTGGCTTGTGCCCTCAACCTGTAATCCTCTGAGATAACAAATAGTTCATTATGCGCTTTGTTGTATTGCTTTATTCGAATGCTTGTTTGTTACTTGTTACGCTATACCTGAGTTTGCCAATATGTCAGCAGTGCCGGCTATACTATCGTAAAGAAATGCATGCCTAGTTCATTTGAGTCCTTAACTTTTTCTCTGAACTTCATCACAAGACTGTCTTCGTAGTTTATATGAGGCCACATTGTTAAGTGCTTTCTCAGATTATTTCAACTGCTTAGATGCCTTGGCAACTTAAATACAACGGTGGTACACTCCCTTTCAACTAGGGATGTCAACTGGGTCCCGTTTAATCCCGATTGAAGTCCACCAGTGGTATGATAGTTCAAAAGAGTTTTTGTTTTTTGAGGAAAATGAACCTGGGAGCTAGCAAATACTAACTAGATGGGACTTGCGGATTTTGTTTATTTGCCACTTACATCCCTAGTTTCATCTTACCATTTTAATTTCTTTTCGGCGGATGCTGCTTCGAACCATTTAAATATAGTTTGCCATGCTCGGCAATAATTCGTATGTTGTTTACCATGTAAGCTTACTACCTGGATCATGCGATAACTATCTCTTACTTATGTCCAGCGGAAACCAGCAGGATACCGTTCACACTAGGACGCAATGTACAACCCCAGAATCCATGTTACCAGATGGTAGCAGTTCAGAGGCAACACCGCCTGAGAGCAGTCTGAGCACATATATTATAGTTCTTGAGGCTCTACTAGAGGCAGAAAGAGATGGTGTGGCTGCCATGAATGAGGTAATCTCGATCTTGAAGCTGGAAATTATGCAATTAGCTGCACGCATTATGCAAGCAACCCAAGAATTGGAGGAAGTAAGAATGTTGCATTTGAAGGCGGAGGAGGTCCTGCTGTACGCTATCTCAAGCCGTGGTAATCCAGTTCTTATTTAGATAGCAGTTGAAATTATCATTAGATTATTGTACTTGCATGTTGTGTCATGTCTCTGAATGGATTATGTTGTAAGACCCCCTATGTTGTCCATGTGTTGTAATGATCCGAATTTTTTAGGCGAGGTAATCCTCAGTACTTCTATGATTTACATAAGGTGAACTGTTTTTCATGTGAGCATATTGTATTGGATGAAATAACTGTTTGACACAAAGTGTATCCAACCTACTGAATTCGTAGATCACGGCATTTCTAAATCATAATCATATATAAAGGTGGAATAAATCTTCGTTGTGGTTTTGAAGAAATAAATAACAAAACATAGAATTATCTGCGGATATTCGTAATCGAATAAAAATTGGATTTGGATTTAGTTGCCAGGGCCCAGGGCAAACGTGAATGCTAATGCTCCCAAGTTTTGAACAAAGCGGCTAAACACCTATTATCATTTGTAGGCTGCCCGAAGCAAGTGTTTGCGAGATGGAAATTACTGTCTACCCCAGACACTTGACATCCTTATCGACCGAATTTACACTGCTGTCGATAGGGGTAGACTAGTAACTTCAATCAGACGTGACACTACGGCCTCTAAGCCCATTCAGACACGGTGGGCGCCAAATGTGGGCGGAAAAACACATTTGATTCAAGCTCGTCCGAAAGACATGTGTCTCTCCCTCCATTTCCCCATTCATCCACGATGGGCGGTAAAACAAACTCTCCTCGTCTGAAATCGATGTAGGCTAATATTTTAAATAGGGGCAGATGTGTAACTTCCCTCAGACGTGACACAACCGCCCTACTTGTCAGCCTCGTTCATACGCCGTGGGCGCCAACCGTGGGCGGCAAAACACTCTCTCCTCGCCCGAAATCGTTACCGACAAATATTTGGGAGATGCGAGATTACCGTCCTATCCCCAACCGACGTGATCTCTGAAATTTTAAACGGGGGATAAGTTCGTAACTTTCCCACATTTCAGACAAGCGCGTCCCAAAGTTTGAGATCCCCCTCCCCTTCCATTTCCCCATTCATACACCGTCGGCGCCACGACAACCTCCCCACTGTGGCCAGCCTCCTCCGTCCGCCACCCCATCCTCCACCTTGCCGGAGCCGCTACCCCTACCCCGTCGTCCACTTCAAGAGATGGACATCTCTCATGCACGGCGCCGGACCAGGATCCTTTCATCGAGTCGTCTCGCTTCATCAGCGCCGTCGTCCACCTTGCCATTGCCGCTCCTACGACTGCCTCTTCCACGGCAACAGGATTTATCCCCTGACCCGGATGTCTGCCATCTAAAGTCTTCTTCCCTGCCGCCGACAGCCATCGCACCCGCAACACCCTCAATGTATCAGCAGGGTCCTACACGGTGTCGCAAGAGAGGTGGTACTCTTCCATATGTGCTTAAGTTATTGATCTCACTCGGAAAATAGATCTTAAACTTTTTACTATACTTTTCTTGTCCGTACCAAATCGTAGTGGCTACTTGAATGCAAACATTGGTTGCAAAGTAGCTTTGTCCGGTTTGCACCTTCAGATCCGCCATGTCACGGTCACTATACTTGTAAAGCTTATGGTTCCCCCTCTTTATTCACTACCATCATCGTAGGTGCTTCACTGCTCCGTGTCGTGCTAGCACTGCTCCTCAAGACCTCAACCCATCAAGCGAAACAGCATGCCACTCATAATTCCAAAGCTTACGTGTTGAAATACGAATCTGATATGATGCTCATATTACTAAAACAGAGAATGTTTAATTGGTCACCTAATGTTCCTATATTCATTTCAAAAAGCATGTGCGCCACCCACTGGTCCAGCTAGTTCCACTTTCCTGATTTTACTCTTGATGCTTAGGGTTTGCCCTTTTATCTACTCTACTATGATCTGTGTAGGTGGTTTTTGTCGTACTAGAATTACTCCACCCTTCAAGCTAAACAACGCAACACTCAAAATTCCAAAGCTTAGTTGTTCAAATATGATTGTGATATGATAGTGATATTAGTTAACAGACACATTTAATTGGTTAGCTAAAGGTCCCACTTGAGTTTCCAAATGCATGTCGCGACATATAGAGAGACAGCAGAATTGCATTTCTTTGTCACTTGTCGACTGTACTTTCTAGTCCATACCAAATCTTAGTTGTTATTTCAAAGCAAACATCGGTTGCTAACTACCCTTTGCGCGGTTTGCAGCTTCAGATCTGCCATCCCACTGCCACGGTCAACACTATACTCATCATGCTTACGGTTTCCCCATTTTATGATGACCACGATCAGCCTACATGGTTCGTGTCGTAATAGCACTGCTCAAGCTTAGTTGTACAAATTCAAATCTGATATTATGCTGGTATTAGTAAAACTGAGAAATGGTTAATTGGTCAGCTAAATGTTCCTACTTTAGTTTCGAAATGCATGTGAGCCACATATGGAGAGACCAGAAGGAATAGTATTTCTCTATGTGCTCTGGTTCATCATGGGTGGCCAACCGACACTGTATAGAAAGACTTGTAATATCTTGAATCTTCTTGCTCTTCTGCTCTTCTTTAAGATGATCCTCTTCTCTTGCGGTCGACTGGTCAGGTCAAGTTATTCTCCCTTAGTATATTTTGAATCTATCAGGTCAGGTCGACTTGTTCTTCTTTACTATATGTTGAAGCTGTCATCTGCGAAGTATCATCACTTCTAGAACTCTCATATTTTGAGTAGTAGGCCACATTATATTAATGCACACACCAAATTACAGCATGCATGGCACCTCTTAGAAGAATTGCAGAGATAGCACAAAGGGGTTTACAGTGAGGAAGTATTGGATTAGAATCACTTCTGCATTACAAAGATAGTCTCACTTGTTTTCATGTTTTCATGCATGTCAGGTATTGAACATTATCAAAATGAATATGAGAATGGGTGCACGAGAGGAATATTGCGCAACAATCCACTGGCTAACAAACTTGGCATGGTGGAGGATGGCCTATCTTATTCACCCATCAAGGTGCATGCTCTAACTTGGCAAGGTTGTATTGGTCGTACATATCTTGCATCTGACCTCTTGCATTACTTCTACTTTGTTACACCATCTGCTTAGTTTAAGCATCATATATGAGTATATGCCATACCTATCCATTTTCTGTACCTATTCCATGTGTTGTCATACTATGTTTTTCTAGTCAAATGTTGTTCTTTCATAATAGATGTCCAAAAGGAAGAGGGTGAGTGCAGATCCTCAAGTAGTACAAACTAGGTATTTGGAAAAGGTAGTGATACCTGTTAAATCAGATAGATCAGCAGCCACTGAAAACATAGGCCCAACTATAACAGACTTTACCCCTACTCCAGTGGCCAAACCCCAATTAGAACTGATGACAGCCCATCGTCAGGTACTGTCTATGATATCAATTCAAAATTTGAACTCCTAAATTTCTGCATGTGCCTTACCTTCTCTCTTGTATGAAAACTAATTTCAGATGAATCTCCTTGCTCAAAGGATCATAGGATCTCACGACAATACTGCGCTCTGCATTGCTTTTGCCAGTACCTCTTGCCCTTTGTCAGGGTACATACACTCATTGCTGTTTAATTATGTAGCATCAATGTAAATGTTCGCTTCTTTATCCTCCCTTTGCTTGAAATTATAAGATCTATATTTACTCTTGGATAAATGTAGAATTAACACAATGTGTTATGAAGTTTTGGATTGCTCATGTAAGTACCTGTTGTCATGTACTCCCTCTGTATCGAATTAATTGTTGATTAATTGGATGTATTTAGAACTTAATAGTGCTAGATACATCCACTTGAGCGACAAGTAATAACGGACGGTGGTGGTATTACTGTACATGCATCGCGAGATAGTTGATTGTCTAGCATTACTCTGCATCTTATCTGCCCTGCCTTCCACTTTCTACAAATTATCATATCTACATTTACTCTTACCAAAATGTTGAATAAAGCCAATGCCACTGCACACGTTGATGTCTGCATTCCTCTTGTCAGTACATTTTGCCTTGTAATGATGTACTTAATTAATTGCTATTTGATTATGTATCATCAGTTTGCACCTGAGCTTCATTATCCTTTGTTTCTTCCAATATTATTTGATCTATATTTACTCTTTGCAAAATGTAGAATAATGGCAACGCTTATAAAGAATTTTCTTTGGGGAATTTATTGAATTATCCTTCCATCAACATGGAGAAGGTCTTTGTCCAGCCCGTGTTAACATGTAATGTAAGTTCATCCTTCTCAAGCCTTCAAACTTTGTTCTAGTAAAGATTTGGATAGGCATCATTTCCTCCACTGCTGTTTACATCTGATTGGATGTTTGCAACAACTACCAGTTTTAAATTATAGTTGTAAAAACATGTTCCTTATGCAGAACAGATCCAATTATTTGCTTATATAATTGTGAAACCTGCTACGTGTCTCCTTGTTTCTCTTTCAGAGTCGTATCTCTTATGCCAGGCAGAAGTTTAGGAAAGATAGTCAGCGAAACCATCTTGAGGACAACGAGATGACCCCAAGGTCCTGTCTTGATGAAGATAGTGAGTTGAAGCTACTCACCAGCAGGTGTGAGACAACCTTTGTGTAGTCGCTGCCTCAATCAGTTCGACTTCTTAAGTCTCAACTTAAAGCGGAAAGGCTTGCTTCAGCTCAGCTCCGACTTGTAGTCAAAGATGTAATGAAGATGTCAGGGGACTGCCTTGCGCATTATTGTGCCATACAACTAGGGATGAAGCATCTATCGTTGACACAACTGAGGTCTCATCAGATTGTTCGGCTGCTTGCGGGGCCCGGCCATGCCAGGTCTAGTGCCTGCTGAAGTGCTCTCAGTTTTGTAAATTCTTTTGTCGGCGCATTTATATGCACTGGTGGCGACCGTTGATGCCCAGTGTATGTAATCCACAGTCATGTTGCGCTTTATTATCACCAGTAGTGAACTTTGATTCCCAGTGGATGTAATATGCCGTAATTTCTTTATTGTATAGTCTAGGTTTATTCTTTGGTCGGTATGCTGTAATTTAGGCCGGATGGTTCAGTGGATCTCAGTGTTGTCGGTCTTCAGGCTGGCCCATTACTCATATGGGCCGAAACATGGGCCTGTAATCATCTTGGGCGATTAGCAGGTCTAAACGGGGCTACATATTTACTGTAATGACACTGGGCCTCCTACGAGCCGTAGAAACAATGGGCCTTCCACGGTCCGTAGAAACAATGGGCCTTCTACGGGCCGTAGAAACAATGGGCCTTCTACGGGCCGTATCATTAATGGGCCTTATACGGGCCGTGTGATCGATTGGCCAAACATGGGCCAAAAACAGACCGCATTATGGCCATAAACGGGGTAGAGTTGGAGTCGTCCGTTAATGGGCCGACCATAACGGGCCATTGTTAATAGGCCGTATTTGATGACGCTATGAAAATGGCCCAACGTATTAACATGCCACAAACAGGCCGACTATAACCACGGGCTGAATTTGGCCCTAAGCGAAAATGGCGATGGCGGCCGTAAGTAACGAATCTTGAAAATGAGCCCAGAATAAATGGGCCCCGAGAAGGCGAAGATAACATGGGCTGAAACGCCCAACTGAATAATGGGCCGTTAATGGGTATAAAGTGATACCTTTGTTCATTACGGGCCGGTTTACCATGGGCCGTTAAGGGTGAGGGTTACTAAGGGCCTCATATGGGCGAAAGGCGTCATGGGCCATACATGGGCGGAAGTTAAAGCAGGATGGAATTATATTGGACCACACAGATGACGCCATCGGGCCTAATTCGGATAGGCATAAGCGGCCCCGGGTTAGCGGGCTGTAAATGGGCTATATGAAAACAGGCCGTTAACAGGCTTGCCGTGGGCCGACCCGCCACCTTTTGACCAAGTCAAACGGGCCGGCCTTTTCACAGGAATGGCCTCTGTTGGGCCGTGCCACGTGTCGACGTATCATAGGAGCTTTGGGTCCAATGAGTGGATGACATCTGTCCCAATGGTGAGCGGACACGTGTTTCCTCCAGCCAATGATGATTTTACACGTGTAAAATCCCCATTGGTCGGGGCTGTTAGCGTGTTATCAGATCCAAAATCGGACCCGGTAGCTTAACGACGTTCCGTTATGGTGGATGCCACGTGTCGGACACCCTTGACGAAAGCACTTCTGTGACGCGCGATTTATCGTCATGGAAGTGGACACTTCCATGGAACACTTCTACATTTGGTAATTTCATGGAACACTTCTACGACAGCACAGGTATGACTATCTTGATTCCGTCATAAATTTGTCATGGATATACATGCATGACAGAAAACGTGACCTACTGTGACAAACACGTATCATCACAGAAGTGTATTTTTATGTAGTGATAGGAAAGCCTCTAGATTGGAGCGGCTGAACGCACCGCGTCATTGAAATCGCCATTACCTCAATTATAGACAACCCGGACGTGGCAAGCACTCTGATCTTGCTTGCTAACCTCGCAACCTCTGCACTGTCTTCTTCCTCAAGGCTTCGGGGACGCCAGCTGGCGCGCTTCTTTAAAGGAGCACTGGATAATTCAGGAATACCATGCCGGATTAGGTCCATAAGAATGACGTCTTCAATATAAAACCATTCCGAGGGCCACTCTTCGGATGCCTTCTTCGGAGTGCCAGACAGGTATCCTGTCCTGGCTATGTGACATACTTAGGCGCCGCCCACCTCGAATATAGATCCCTTTTGGGAGTGGGGGACGAGGCAGAAGAATTTCCGCTATAGCTCGAAATGGGCCTCACAGCCTTGGAACAGCTCGCAGAGAGCAACGAAGCCCGCGATATGCAGGATGGAGCCTAGCATCAGATTGTGCAGTTGGAGGCCATAATACTCCAGGAGACCTCTGAGGAAAGGGTGGATAGAGAATCCTACGCCTCTCATAAGGAAGGAAACGAAGCACACCCGCTCCTCTTTATAAGGATTGGGGAAATTCTCCGCCAGGGCTTCGCCATTGAGGGAAGTTAGTCCAGCCCGAACGGAGACTAGATCCGCGGGAGGAAGATATCCCTGCATCTGAAGTTTATTCAGATGGGCATGGGACACCGAGCAGCTTTCCCGGTCTCCTTTTTGAAGGCCATGGGGATGCGAGGAAGATCTAGGAGCGCCGGCCATGTTTGAACGATTTCCTATGGCGAGTTCTAAGGATTTCTGCGTGGTGTGGAATGGCATCTGAGATCTAATCTCCTTAAATAGACTCCTTCCCTGTGTGGTCAAGGGGTTATTTGTTAAAGATACCTAGACCATTCGCATTCGTTTGACACATGGAAGCTGAGGCGATAGCGGCAAAGAATCAATATAATATAATATTTAAATGTGGAGCCGAACTATCGTCAATCCGAAGTATAATGGAGAACCCGCCTTGCAAAGCTGAAGACATAAAGTCGGATACTACATCGTCATTGAAGGAAAGTTCGGGGGCTACTGAGGGAGTCCTCGATTAAGGGGTCCACAGATGGTTGGGCTATGTGACATGGGCCCGACTGATGGGCCATGAAGATACAAGATAGAAGGCCTTCCCCCATGTCCGGATGGGACTCTCCTTTGCGTGGACGGCAAGTTTGGCGCTCGGATGTGTAGTTTCCTTTCTCTGCTAAACGACTCTGTACAACCCTAGCCCCCTTCGGTTTCTATATAAACTAGAGGGTTTAGTCCGTAGAGGCAGTCACAAATCATACAGTCTAGACATATAGGGTTTAGCCATTACGATCTCGAGGTAGATCAATTCTTGTAACCCCTATACTCATCAAACTCAATCAAGCAGGAAGTAGGGTGTTACCTCCATTAAGAGGGCTCGAACCTGGGTAAACATCGTGTCCCCCGCCTCCTGTTACCTTCGATCCTCAGATGCATAGTTCAGGACCCCCTACCCAATATCAGCCGGTTTTGACACCGACAACAAGGAAGACAACTTAATGGGTTATGTTTGTTTATATTCACATAGAAGTCATATTGTCATAGATCCTTCAACATGTGGTGTTTACCCCTTATCTTTGCTAGCCAAAAATTCCGCACTAAGTAGAGATACTACTTCTGCATCGAAAAACCCTTAAACCCAAATCTTATTTTCAAGTGTCCACCATACCTACCTAGGGATTGAGCAAGATCCCTCAAGTAAGTTTTCATCGGTGCAAAAAGGCAATAAAATTGCTTCTAAAAGTGTGATATCATTTAGTGTAAGAGAAAATTGAGCGTTGCACGAACTTGTGATGGTGAAGAATAAAAGCGACAGACTACATAATAAAGGTCGCTATCACAAGGGGCAATGCAACTGACGTTCTTTTGCATTAAGGGGTTGAGCATACAAACAAATAAGCGCATGGCGGCCTCTGCTTCCCTCTGCGAAGGGCCTATCTTTTACTTTTATGTATTTACTTTTATGCAAAGAGTCAAAGTTTTCCTTCTATCCCTTTTATTTTTCTCCTTTGGCAAGCATCATGTGGTGAGGAAAGATCTAGGCACATATGTCCAGTTGAATATAGATAGCATGGGTTATTATTGTTGACATCACCCTTGAGGTGAATACGTTAGGAGGCGAAGCTATAAGCCTCTATCTTTCTGTGTACCCGGTTGAAACATTTTGCTCATGTGTACGTGGTGAGTGTTAGCAATCATAGAAGACTATATGATGGTTGAGTATGTAGACTTGCCTAAAGGCTCCGATACGTGACCCTTCCTGAAAAGATGATGAATTGTAGTTGCAAAGTTGACTGAAAACATAGTTTGTTGGGTTTTAATAGAGTTTTTGCTTTATACTTCGATTGTGTGATGAATTGTTACTTATTCATGAGAAGTATATGATAGAAGTTCTATGGTAAAGTCTTATGATTAATTTTGTTGTTGTTACAATAATCAACATGATGCTTCTATGTCCGTATTTTTATTTTATCGACACCTCTCTCCCAAAGCATGTGGACATGTTTTTCGATTTTGGTTTTCGCTTGAGGACAAGCGAGGTCTAAGCTGGGGGGAGTTGATACGTCCATTTTGCATCATGTTTTCTTACTATTATGTATAATGTTTTTATCCATAATAATGCTTTTTGGAGTAATTCTAATGCCTTTTCTCTCATAATATGCACGGTATACACAAACAGGGAGAATTCCGGTAGCTGGAAATCTGGACCTGGAAAAGTTATGTCAGGCTACCTATTCTGCACAAGTCCAAACTAGCTGAAACTTCATAGAGATTTTTTATGGAATATTTGAGGAATGTTGGAGCCAATAAGTACTAGAGGGGGCCCACTAGGTGGGCACAACCCACCTGGGCACGCCAGGGAGGCCAGGCGCGTGCTGGTGGGTTGTGCTCACCCAGACCCACCTCTGGTGCCCATCTTCTGGTATGTAGGTCATTTTAACCTAGAAAAAATAAGGAGAGGACTTTCGGGACGGAGCGCTGTCGTCTCGAGGCGGAACTTGGGCAGGAGCACTTTTGCCCTCTGGCGGAGCGATTCCGCCGGGGGAGCTTCCCTCCCGGAGGGGGAAATCATCGTCATCATCATCACCAACAACTCTCCCATCTTGGGGAGGGCAATCTCCATCAACATCTTCAACAACACCATGTCATCTCAAACCCTAGTTCATCTCTTGTGTTCAATCTTGTTACTGGAACTATAGATTGGTGCTTGTGGGTGACTAGTAGTGTTAATTACATCTTGTAGTTGATTACTATATGGTTTATTTGGTGGAAGATTATATGTTCAGATCCAATATGATATTTAATACACCTATGATCTTGAGCATGATTATTATTTGTGAGTAGTTACTTTTGTTCTTGATATGTGTTCGATATTTTGATAGTATGTATGTTGTGATTCCCTTAGTGGTGTCATGTGAACGTCGACTACATGATACTTCACCATGTTTGGGCCTAAGGGAATACATTGTGGAGTAGCAATTAGATGATGGGTAGCGAGAGTGACAGAAACTTAAACCCTAGTTTTTGCACTATTCCGTAAGGGACCGATTGGATCCAAAAGTTTAATGCTATGGTTAGAATTTATTCTTAATACTTTTCTCGTAGTTGCGGATGCTTGCAGGAGGGTTAATCATAAGTAGGGGGTTTGTTCAAGTAAGAACAACACCCCACATATCAAATTATCAAAGTACCGAACACAAATTAAACCAACATGATAAAAGTGACTAGATGAAATTCCCATGTACCCTCAAGAACGCTTTGCTTATCATAAGAGACTATTTTGGCATGTCCTTTGCCTCAAAAGTATTGGGCTACCGTGCTGCACTTTTGTTACTAGTATCGTTACTTGCTCGTTACAAATTACCTTGCTATCAAACTACCATGTTACTTACAATTTCAGCACTTGCAGACATTATCTTGCTGAAAACCACTTGTCATTTCCTTCTGCTCCTCGTTGGGTTCGACACTCTTACTTATCAAAAAGAGCTACAATTGATCCCCTATACTTGTGGGTCATCAATCTCCCCAAGGATGCAGTCCAGGAGATCACTGATGCGGTCTGCCGGAGATTCGACTGGTTCCCCAGGTCCAGGGGGCGTGGCCGCTTCTGGCCGCGCAGCCCGGTCCAAGATCTACATCCGGCAGCGGCGCTTGAAACGTCCATTTTGCATCATTTTTTCCTACTATTATTTATATTGTTTTTATGTATGATAATGCTTTTCGGAGTATTTCTAATGCCTTTTCTCTCATAATATGCAAGGTACACACAAAGAGAAAAAATACCTGCAGCTGGAATTCTGGACCTGAAAAAGCTACGTCAGGCTACCTATTCTACACAACTCCAAATGAGCTCAAACTATACGGGGAGTTTTTATGGAATATATAAGAAATATTAGAGCCAATAAGTACAAGAGGGGGCACACCAGGTGGGCACAACTGGCCTAGGCGCGCCCTGGTGGGTTGTGCCTTCCTCGGCCCACCTCAGGTGCCCCTCTTCTGGTATATAAGTCATTTTGACCTAAAAAAATTAAGGGGAGGACTTTCGTGATGGAGCACTGCTGTCTTGAGGCAGAACTTGGGCAGGAGCACTTTTGCCCTCCGGTAGAGCGATTCCGCCGGGGGTACTTCCCTCTCGGAGGGGGAAATCATCGTCATCATCATCACCAACAACTCTCCCATCTTGGGGAGGGCAATCTCCATCAACATCTTCAATAGCACCATCTCCTTTCAAACCCTAGTTCATCTCTTGTGTTCAATCTTTGTACCGGAACTATAGATTGGTACTTGTAGGTGACTAGTATTGTTGATTACATCTTGTAGTTGATTACTATATGGTTTATTTGGTGGAAGATTGTATGTTCAGATCCAATATGCTATTTAATACCCCTCTGATCTTGAGCATGACTATCATTTGTGAGTAGTTACTTTTGTTCTTGAGATCATGAGAGATATCTTGTTGCAAGTAATCATGTGAATTCTATATGTGTTCGATATTTGGATGGTATGTATGTTGTGATTCCCTTAGTGGTGTCATGTGAACGTCGACTACATGACACTTCACCATATTTGGGCCTAAGGGAATGCATTGTGGAGGTGAGTTTATGTCTCATCAACTAGTCCCACTAATCTTATTCTAATCATGCTTCTTCAATTTCTTTGCCACAAGGATGCTCAGCTCGATTTTAGTGAAGCTGCACAAAATGATTCAATGGTCAAAGGGTTGCAAACTTCATTTCTTCAGAAGGTTCGATGTCGCTAGAAAATTAAAGCCTGGTTAGGGTTCCGTGTTCAAGGCCTAGGGACTACATGGATCATTTTTTCTTTAGTTGTCTTTGTTCCAAAATAAGTGTCAACATTAGTAAAGTTGGCATAAAGTTGAGACACTTATTTTGGAACGGATGGAGTACATTGTAGCGACCCGACCTCAGATGGTCAAGTCTCTGTGTTTCAGTGTCATCCCTGGATCAGTAATGCTGACACACACAGTACTCGAAGGATTTATAAAAGAGTAGCAATCACACACTTATTACATCGAATGTCTCAAAAGAGAACTTATTACAATAATATGGCTTAAGGCCATCTAATGCGATAACAGCGGAAGGCTTGGAAGATAAAGTGAGTCCATCAACTCCAACGGCATAGCTGAGCTGCACGGCAACGACCTAACGATCCTTACTCCTCGTCTGAAAAGTCTGCAACATAATACGTTGCAGCCCGAGAATGGGTCAGCACATGGAATATGCTGGCAATATAACACAGTATAACAGGAATAGAATAATGCTATCACTACATCCATATATGGCTTGTGGAAGGCTCTATGGTTATAGTTTTGCGAAAAGCCAATATTTCCCTACAACAAAGGAATATATTTTAATTTAACTATCATGGTGGTTGAAACATCATTGAGAAGGTATAACCCCAACTCAATCCCAAATTAAAGTAGTTAACATCCCAGCAATATTAATTTAGAGTGATGAGATACATGTGAATACTCAAGTACTAGATACTCAGAATTGTCCATAACCGGGGACACGGCTAACCATGATTAGATTGTATACTCTGCAGAGGTTTGCGCACTTTTCCCCACAAGACTCGATCGCCTCCGTTGATTTCTCGCACTACATGGTGTTTGAGAAACGGATGACCGAGACACGATCTTTCGAAACATTAACTCTCTACTCGGGTAGACAATACCAAACCTAAAAACCCACTACCTGCTGATCTACCTCTTCAAGAGCTTCATGTAACTTACTAAACTATGCTAGAGCCCATAATAGCTTGTGGCTGCACACGGAAGTTTCTAGCATGAATAATCTCGATTCCTTTGAGCACAGGTGGCGGTCCATAGGAAGATCACACGGTACCCAGGATTTCCAAAAATAAAACAGAGAACACTGGGTTCCCGAGGTGCCTCAATCCACCCAGATGTGTATTAAAGTTGCCACCTTAAGTTGAACCATTAGTTAACAATCTCACATATGTCAAGGAATACACTCAAACCCAAACCACGTCTACGAGCATAGCATAGCAATAATAAGCAAGCGTAGAAGTAACTCCCAAGGGTTTGATAGTAACAGGGCAATAGGTTCTACCTCAACTACTACTTCCCAACCCACAAGTTAATGACATCCTAATCATGCAATGTTTGAGGATTGGAACTAATGCATAAAAACTGGGTATGAAAAGATTATGATCAAAGTGTTACTTGCCTTGCTGACGATATGTGAATCCTAGAGACTCGTAGTAACACGCTTCACACTCTGGGAATTCTACCGCAAGCAAACAATAACATACATAAGCAACAAGCAAAGATGCACAAGAAAAAGTCAACTCAAAGAGGTTGACCGGAGAGTTCAATTTAAGAACTCCGGTTCGCAAAAAGAATCAAACCAAACCGAGCAACGAAACTCAACAGCGAAAGAAATAAGATCCGTTTACTAATCTGAACTAGGGTCAAATTTTACGGAGACAAAAGCTGGTTTAAGTTGGTTATTCGGAAAGAGGGTTTCGAGATGAAACTCCAGGCGCTTGAATCGCCTGATTCCGATAAACGAGCGAAAAGTTATACTAGATCGAAAATCGGATCTGAAATCGCGATCAGGAAAATCGCGGAATAAAACCGATAAAAGAAAAGCGGCGAACAGTTTAACGAATGAACGTTCGTTAACTGAAACTAAACAAAGAACGCGTTCGTTAGAACGAACGAACGAGCGAACGCTCGCTAAATAAATAAACCGGAGAATAGAAACCGATCTATATAAAAAAACAAAACTAGGGTTTTCAAAAAAAACCGAAGCGGTTTTCTTAAAAGGCGGAGGCGGATACCTCATGGTAGCTCGGTGAGGCTCGGCAGGTCTCGGGGTGGCTCAGGGAGGCGGAGGAAGGCGCGGCGGCGACTCGGCGGCGGCTGCGACTCGAGGCGGAGTGGGAGGCGGCGGGGCTCGGCGGGGCTTGGGCTCGGCTCGGGCTCGGGGGCGGTGGTGGCGGAGAGGCGACAGAGGGGTATTTAAGGAGGAGGCGGTGGAGGCTTGGGAAGGCGCCCGGGAGGAGTCGGCTCGGGCTCCCTCGGCGTCCGTCTTGATTGCTGCCAGTGAAAGCGGCGGCGAGGCGGGCCGGCTGGCTAGGCCTCGGCCCGATCTGGTCTTGGTAGCGCGTGCAAGTTTTTTTTGTTTAAAATAAATTCCGCCGGAACTTAGAAAAATCCTAGAAAAATAAATAAAAGTCTAAAAATACCAAAATAATTTTTCACCGTCTAAATGAAATATTTAGGACGAGGTGAACATTTTCTTGGCCCCTAAAATGCAATTTTTTAAACATGCACATTTTCTAGGGCAAATAAAATTCCAAATAAAATCAAATAAAATCCAAACAATGATTTTAACATTTTTCCTCCAATATTTCAATTGTTTTGGAGAAGTCATATTATCTCCTCTCATTTATTTTAATAAGAAATATTTTAGGAGAGAAAATAATTAAAATAAAAATCCTCGTTTTCAATATTTGATAAAATCAAATACGAAAATTCGGAAAATCCCCAACTCTCTCCGAGGGTCCTTGAGTTGCTTAGGATTTCGAGGATTACAGAACGAGGATGCAATAAAATAAGATATGCATAGATGACCTATGTATAACATTCCAAATTGGAAATTTGGGATGTTACAAACCTACCCCCCTTAAGATGAATCTCGCCCTCGATATTCGGGTTGGCTAGAGAATAGGTGCGGGTGGTCCTTGCGAATATCATCTTCTCGTTCCCAGGTGGCTTCTTCCTCAGTATGGTGGCTCCACTGAACTTTGCAAAACTTGATAACCTTGCTGCGAGTGACTCATTTGTCAAAGCCTAGAATCTTCTTGGCTTCTCCTCATAGGTCAAATTCTTGTCTAAGCGAATCGCCTCCGAGAACCTTTGTGTCTCTCAACGGTATATCAGCCATCTCGGCATGACACTTCTTCAACTGTGATACGTGGAATACATCGTGAACTCCTGACAATCCTTCAGGTAACTCTAGCTTGTAAGCCACTTCTCCTATCCGTTCCAAAACACGGTATGGTCCTACAAATCTTGGGGCTAGTTTTCCTTTAACTCCAAAATGTTTCACTCCTCTCAAGGGTGATACTCGCAGATAGGCTCTGTCTCCAATTTCATAGGTTACTTCTTGCGTTTTGAATCTGCATAACTCTTACACTGGGTGAGCAATCTTTAATCATCTCGGATTAGTTTAACCTTCTCTTGGACTCTTTGATCAAATCTGGTCCAAACAAGCGGCGGTCTCCTACCTCATCCCACATCGAGGTGTTCTACATCTGCGTCCATCTGAGCTTCAAGCGGTGCCATCTTCAAAGCTGGCTTGGTAGCTATTGTTGTACGAGAACTCTGCGTAAGGCAAATTGTCATCCCAACTAGATCCATAATCTAGCGCACGAGGCTCTCAACATGTCCTCCGAATCTGATTGACTCTCTCATGCATCCATCCGTGCATGGGTGGAATGCGGTACTAAAATCCAATCTGGTACCCAAGGTCTGGTGTAGCTGATGCCAAAATTTGGAAGTAAATTGGGTTCCCCTATCTGATACAATGGTCCACGGAACTCCATGCAAACATACAATCCTGGACATATATATTTTGGCCAACTTCACACTTGTATAAGTTGTTTTCACTGGGATGAAGTGAGCTACTTTGGTCAAACGATCCACGACTACCCATATTGAGTCATATCCTGCTTTGGTTCTGGGTAGTCCGGTGATAAAATCCATGCCAAGTTTATCCCACTTCCATTCGGGTATCGGCATAGGCTGTAATGATCCTGCTGGCTTCGATGTTCGCCTTCACTCTTTGACATACATCGCATACGGCTACATACTCGGCAATGTCCTTCTTCATACCTGTCCACCAGAAACGTTCCTTCAAATCCAAATACATCTTGGTGTTTCCGGGGTGTATCGAGTATGGTGAGTCATGGGCCTCCTGAAGTATTAATCTCCTGATCTCTTAGTTATTGGGCACATAAACTCGGTCCTCAAACCACAAGGTATCGTGCTCATCCTCGCGAAAACCTTTGGCTTTTCCTTCGCTCATCTTCTCTTTTATTTCAGCAATCTCCTTATCTTCCTTCTGAGCTTCCCGAATCTTGTCCAACAATGTAGACTGAACCTCCATCGTTGCAATGAAACCTCTTGGAACAAACTCCAACCGAAGTTCCATAATATCCTCAGCTAACTCCTTTGGCAGTCCTCTACTTTCAAGGATATTAGCATAACTCTTCCGGCTCAAGGCGTCTGCTACGACATTAGCTTTTCCTAGATGATAGTGCAACTTCATGTCGTAATCCTTTATAAGTTCCAACCATCTCCTCTGCCTAAGGTTTAACTCCTTTTGAGTGAAAATGTATTTCAAACTCTTATGATCCGTGTACATATCACAACGGTTTCCAATAAGATAGTGTCTCCAAGTCTTCAAGGCATGCACTACCGCTGCTAGCTCCAAATCATGCGTGGCATAGTTCAACTCATGAGGCTACAGTTGTCGTGAGGCATACGAAACAACCTTTACATCCTGCATAAGCACACATCCCAGTCCCAAGCGAGAGGCGTCACAATACACTTGAAACTCATTATGTATATCTGGCAATGTCAGCACTGGGGCGGTAGTCAACCCTTTCTTCAACTCCTGAAAACTGGCCTCGCAATCTTCTGTCCATTTAAACTTAGTCTCCTTCTTCAGCAATTTAGTCATTGGCTTGGCAAGTTTGGAAAAATTCTCAATGAATCTCCGATAATACCCAGCGAGTCCAAGGAAACTGCGGATCTCGCCAACTGAAGTGGGTGCCAACCATTCAAGAATCGGCCCGAACCTTCTTGGGATCTCTGCTATACCTCTCTCGATATAACATGCCCAAGAAATCTAACTTCCTTCAACCAAAACTCGCACTTGCTGAATTTGGCGTATAACTGGTGTTCCCTGAGCTTCTCGAGAACCAAACGCAAATGCTCCTTGTGCTCCTCTTCGTTCTTTGAGTATACCAATAAACACCACAACAAACTTGTCCAAATACTCCATGAACACCTTGTTCATCATAATCATAAAATAGGCAGGGGCGTTAGTCAGTCCAAACGACATGACTGTATACTCATATAATCCATATCGAGTGGTGAAAGCTGTCTTTGGTATATCCTTTTCTCGGATCTTCAACCGGTGGTATCCCGATCGTAGATCAATCTTCGAAAACACCTTAGCTCCTTGCAACTGATCAAACAGATCATTGATCATTGGTAACAAATACTTGTTCTTTATCGTTACTTCGTTCAAGGCTCGGTAATCAACGACCATCCGCAGGGATTTATCCTTCTTCTCGACCAAAAGTACTGGTGCTCCCCAAGGTGATGAACTCCTTCGAATATAACCTTTCTCCAATAAATCCTTGATCTGCTTCTTAATTTCCTCCAGATCATTTGCGGGCATCCGATAGGGTCTCTTGGATATTGGCCCTGTACCTGGCAATAACTCTATCAAGAACTCGATGTCTCGATCCGGTGGCATGCCTGGTAACTCCTCTTGAAAAACATCCGGAAAATCTTTTACTACAGGCACCTCCTCCTGCACAACTCCCGTGAGGGCATTCACTTGGCTCCTCCTAGGCACATGCCTGGATACATACTTAATCCTTTTTCCCTCCGGGGTGGTAAGATATATTGATTTGCTAGCACAATCAATACTTCCTCCATACTTTGACATCCAGTCCATACCTAATATCACATCCAATCCTTGCGACTCCAAGATAATTAGGTCAGACGGAAAAACATGTGTCCCAATGGTTAGGGGTATCTGGGTGCACCATCTGCTAGCCATGTACTCTACTCCAGGCGAGTTCACTAAAAGAGGGGTTCTAAGGGTTTGGGTTGGTAACTTAAACTTATCCACAAATCCCCTTGATATATATGAATGCAATGCACCAGTATCGAAAAGAACAATAGCGGTAAATGACTTAACCAAAAACTTACCTATTACCGCGTCCGGCTGCTCTTCAACTTCCTCCACGTTAACGTGGTTCACTTGGCCTTTGTTGAATGTATTGGGCTTCTTCCCGGCGCTCCCATTTCCGTTTCCATTCCTTCCTTCAGGGCAGTCATTGGCATAGTGCCCTGTCTTCCCGCACTTAAAGCAAGTGACTTGACTTAGGTCCCTTTTGGCCGGTGTAGATGGGTTGGAGCGGTTCTGATTGTTGTTAACTCCGTTCCCATTCCCATTCTTCGCACCATTGTGGTTATGCGATCCTCCTCCAGTACGGTTATGGCCTCCATGGTTATGAACAAGTCCTCCCGAGTTCGGGGTTAGGTGGGGCTTCTGGTGAGCTCCTGAATTGTACTTCCCTTGTCCATACTTCCTCTTACGACTCTCTATTTGTTGCTGCTTTCCTTCAATCATTAGGGCCTTGTCTACCAACTCCTGGTAGTTGTTGAAAGTTGCCACCATCAACTGCATGCTCATCTCATCGTTCAGCCCTTCCATAAACTTCTCACCTTGGCGGCATCGTGGCCACATCATCGGGGGCATAGCGTGATAACTTACTAAACTCACCCACGTCTTTGGGCCTGAAGACGGTTCCCTGGCGTAAGTTGCGAAACTCGCTTCTTCGTCTGCATGGCTCCGGTTGAGACATGGGCGTCTGAAGGCTTCTTGAAACTGGTCCCAAGTGACATTGGCTATAGGAAAAGTAGCGTGTAATTCTCCCACCATGCGGCTGCTGGTCCATCCAATTGATGTGCGGCAAAGCACACCTTCTCAGCATCCGTGCATCCTGCGGTGGTTAACTCCCTTCCAATATGGCGTAGCCAATCATCTGCAACTATTGGCTCGCTGCTACTGGAAAACACCGGCGGTTGTAACCTCAGAAAACGGGCTAAATTATCCACTGCTGGCGGGTTGTTATTGTTGTTGTTATTGTTGTTGCCCTGGTTCTGTACTAGCAATTGCATCAACGCATTCTGCTGCTGGATCAACTGGGTGAGCTCCGGTGGGAAAACAAAACCGGGGTCATGTCTCGGAGGCATCTGATGGGTTTAGATGGAAGAGATTAGAATAGAAAAAGGTCTAGTGAGAAAACACTACCCATATGCACATGAGGCAAACACAATCATTTCACTCAATCAATCAAGCAAGGGCATACAACGGTCTAGGACTATCGCAAAAGTGCTCAGCTACTACTAGTTACATGGGGGAATACTACTAATATATGGTGGTCATCTAAAAATTTTGATCGGTGGAAGACTCCATGATGTCTGCTCCAGCTTCATTTTAGTAGTCATCATCACTTGGATCGGAATCGGTGTCATTGATGATGATGTAGTTATCCGGGCAAGTGGGATCTTCTTCCTCTTCTTCCGGTGCGGATCCTCCCATGAATACTCCGATCTTCTTGACTAGATCGTCATTCTTCTCTAATAGTATCTTGATTTCCTCCTCATATCCATCGCGTGTAAACTTGAATTCTTCCTCCAGCTCGATAATCTTGGTCTTCGCCTTCTTCAAATCCATCATGTCTGCGCACATCTGATTCTCCTGACGTCGAATGTGCTGATTTAACTCCTGAATGAAAGCTGCAATGGACCTATCCTTCTTGGTGCTGATTACTTCCCATTGCTCGTCTCGGCGCCCACATATTTGGTAGATGGTGTCTTTAAGCTCCCTGTTGTAGACTTCTCCAATGCGTCCCATGGTAATGTGAGCTGCCATACTCTTGCCAAGACTCCAGGTGGGTGTTTCGAAAGAAAACTCTATGGGCTTAGAAGTTGGCGAGAACGTCCTTCCTGGTATTTGTACTTGAATCATCCAGCGCTCCTCTTCTGGTAAGGTGGCGTTGTATGTCCCGATGAAGCTTGGTATTTCAATGTTCAAGTACCTAGTGACTTCCTTCAAATGGCGTCCAAAAGGTGTGTCTTCATCCGGTTGTGCAAACTTGTTCTTCATCTCCGTCATCCTAAAGAGTGGCAAAATGGAGAGGAGTCAGAAATGAGTAGAGAAGAGTGTCCTATGGTTTATCTTAGTGGTCGTGTCCTACACTCAGCGTGTGCTCTGATACCATCTTGTAGCGACCCGACCTCAGATGGTCAAGTCTCTGTGTTTCAATGTCATCCCTGGATCGGTAATGCTGACACACACAGTACTCGAAGGATTTATAATAGAGTAGCAATCACACACTTATTACATCGAATGTCTCAAAAGAGAACTTATTACAATAATATGGCTTAAGGCCATCTAATGCAATAACAGCAGAAGGCTTGGAAGATAAAGTGAGTCAATCAACTCCAGCGGCGCCATGAGCTGCACGGCAGCGACCTAACGATCCTTACTCCTTATGCGAAAAGTCGCAACATAATACGCTGCAGCCCGAGAACGGGTCAGCACATGGAATATGCTGGCAATATAACACAGTATAACAGGAACAAAATAATGCTATCACTACACGCATATATGGCTTGTGGAAAGCTCTATGGTAATAGTTTTGCGAAAAGCCAATTTTTCCCTACAACAAAGGAATATATTTTAATTTAACTATAATGGTGGTTGAAACATCATTGAGAAGGTATAACCCCAACTCAATCCCAAATTAAAGTAGTTAACATCCCAGCAATATTAATTTAGAGTGATGAGATACATGTGAATACTCAAGTACTAGATACTCAGGATTGTCCATAACCGGGGACACGGCTAACCATGATTAGATTGTACACTCTGCAGAGGTTTGCGCACTTTTCCCCACAAGACTCGATCGCCTCCTTTGATTTCTCGCACTACATGGTGTTTGAGAAACGGATGACCGAGACACAGTCTTTCAGAAACATTAACTCTCTCCGGGTAGACCATACCAAACCTAAAAAAACCCACTACCTGCTGATCTACCTCTTCAAGAGCTTCACGTAACTTAATCAACTATGCTAGAGCCCATAATAGCTTGTGGCTGCACACGGAAGTTTCTAGCATGAATAATCGCAGTTCCCTTTGAGCCTGGATGGCGGTCCATAGGAAGATCACACGGGTACCCCGGGATTTCCAAAAATAAAATAGACAACACTGGGTTCCCCAGGTGCCTCAATCCACCCAGATGTGTATTAAAGTTGCCACCTTAAGTTGAACCATTAGTTAACAATCTCACATCTGTCATGGAATACAATCAAACCACGTCTACGAGCATAGCATAGCAATAATAAGCAAGCGCAGAAGTAACTCCCAAGGGTTTGATAGTAAAAGGGCAATAGGTTCTACCTCAACTACTACTTCCCAACCCACAAGTTAATGACTTACTAATCATACAATGTTTGAGGATTGGAACTAATGCATAAAAACTGGGTATGAAAAGATTATGATGAAAGTGTTACTTGCCTTGCTGACGATCCGTGAATCCTAGAGACTCGTAGTAACACGCTTCGCACTCCAGGAATTCTATCACAAGCAAACAATAACATACATAAGCAACAAGCAAAGATGCACAAGCAAAACTCAACTCAAAGAGGTCGACCGAAGAGTTCAATTTAAGAACTCCGGTTCGCAAAAAGAATCAAACCAAACCGAGCAACGAAACTCAAACGGCGAAAGAAATAAGATCTGTTTACTAATCTGAACTAGGATCAAATTTTACAGACACAAAAGCTGGTTTAAGTTGGTTATTCGGAAAGAGGGTTTCGAGATGAAACTCCAGGAGCTTGAATCGCCTGATTCCGATAAACGAGCGAAAAGTTATATTAGATCGAAAATCGGATCAGAAATGGCGATCAGGAAAATCGCGGAATAAAACCGATAAAAGAAAAGCGACGAACAATTTAACGAACGAACGTTCGTTAACTGAAACTAAACAAAGAATGCGTTCGTTAGAACGAGCGAATGAGCGAACGCTCGCTAAATAAATAAACTGGAGAATAAAAACCGATCTATATAAAAAAACAAAACTAGGGCTCTAAAAAAACCGAAGAGGTTTTCTTCAGAAAACCGGGCGGCGGGGCGGCTACCTCGCGGTAGCTCCGGCGGGGCTCGGGGTGGCTCGGGGTGGCGGCGGAAGGCGGCGGCGACTCGGCGGGCGGGAGGAGGCGGCGGCGGGGCTCAAGGGCTCGGGCTCGGCTCGGGCTCCGGGCGGTGAGAGGAGACCGGGGGTATTTAGGAGGAGGAGGCGGTGGCGGTTTGGGAAAGGCGCCCGGGAGGAGTCCGCTCGGGCTCCCTCGGCGTCCGTCTTGGCGACTGGCGGGAAAGCGGGCGAGGCAGGCCGGCTGGCTGGGCCTCGGCCCGATCCGAGTCTTGGTGTGCCAAGCAAGTTTTTTTTTGTTTAAAATAAATTCCGCCGGAACTTAGAAAAATCCTAGAAAAATAAATCAAAATCTAAAAATACCAAAATAAATTTTCACCGTCTAAATGAAATATTTAGGACGAGGTGAACATTTTCTTGGCCCCAAAAATGCAATTTTTAAAACATGCCAATTTTCTAGGGCAAATAAAATTCCAAATAAAATCAAATAAAATCCAAATCATGATTTTAACATTTTTCCTCCAATATTTCAATTGTTTTGGAGAAGTCATATTATCTCCTCTCATTTATTTTAATAAGAATTATTTTACGGAGAGAAAAATAATTAAAATAAAAAATCCTCATTTTCCAATATTTGATAAAATCAAATACGAAAATTCGGAAAATCCCGAACTCTCTCCGAGGGTCCTTGAGTTGCTTAGGATTTCGAGGATTACGGAACGAGGATGCAATAAAATATGATATGCATAGATGACCTATGTATAACATTCCAAATTGGAAATTCGGGATGTTACAAACATATTGGCTATGATCTGTGAATCATTGAGATATAATAGCATGCATGTTAGTCTCCTTTGTATTTGATGGAATGTTGCAATGGGGCAACCTTGGACAGAAGATACATGAAACATAAGTTGGAAGCTTCATAGCATTGTACAAATTTATCTCGCTGAGAAATTACAGTATGTACTATGTACTAAAGAGTTAGGTGTCGCACGGTATCCAGAAAATATGGTGATAGTGTGAGGTGGGCCATTGATGACTCACAAGTATAGGCGATCAATCGTAGTCCTTTCGATAAATAAGAGTGTGTAGCGACTCGACCTCAAACGGTCAAGCCTCTGTGTATCCGTGCCATCCCTGGATCGGTATGCTGGCACACACAGTACATCAATGTATATATCAAAGTGCAATCACATGTATAAATAACATAAAACTGATATATATATATATATATATATATATATATATATATATATATATATATATATATATATATATATATATATATATATATATATATATATATATATATATATATACCTTATAAGTCTCGTGAGAAACAATTAAACGGGTCTAGAGTCCCATCAACGCCATCGGCAGGTTGAGTGTAGACCGTAACCCTGTATCGTACTCTTACTTGTCATAAAAAATATCTGCAACATGAGACATTGCAGCCATGTAGGTCAGTACATTGAATGTACCGGCAAGATCACAAAAAGAGAAAGCAGATGATAAAATTGTTCTATATGCAATATGGCTTTGTGGCTCTGTTTCTGAGTTTTGTTTGCAGAAAAGCTGGTTTTATTTTCTCTACATCAAAGGAATATCAGGAGTCTGTACTACGGAGTTTTCTATCATGACATGGTTCCGCCAACCGATGTCTCATAGCCCAAAATCATCATAAGTTGCCCACAATTAAGTTATCAGTCCGGTGTTGAGAGTTCCGAGATAGATCCAATTCTAGAGGCTCAAATTGTCCGTAACCGACGACACGGCTAATCGATTAGGTTTTAACCCTCTATAGAGGTTTGTACACTTTACCCGCAAGATTCAATCCCTCTTTTTACGTTCTTGCACTTCAGGGTGTTTTAGAACAAGATGACTGAAACATGGTCTTCCGAAGAGTTCCTCTGACCATTGTCCGGTGCTCATCCAATCCTACCGTAGTTCTACATCTACTAGCACTGTCCCAGCCAGAGTCACAACTAAGGTCAACCATGCCAGAGCCCATAATGACTCGCGGTTGCATAGGTAAGCTTTCGGGCATGAAGTATTCTTCCGTCTCTTTCAGTCTGGGTGAAGCTTTCAGCAAGGTGCCATGGCGCTTCTCCATGCATCCCGGCCATCCACTGGTTGCTCTAGGGTGCCCATCAAATCCGTCCTTCACCCAGTAGTGTGTATTGGATTCCTGTCTCGAGTCTCGAAATCTTGAGGTCTTGAAGTCTTGAGGCCTTGAAGATGTAGTTCTTTAAGATGCCATCATGAAGTTGTCGTCATTGACGTAGAATCCTCCATACTCACACCACTAGAGCACTCATACCAACCCCGTGTGCTATAGCGTATCATTAGAATAAATAACGTCCCAGGCTTGATAACAGGGAGATGGGTTCCTACCTCATGCATTCTACTCAACTACAAGAAGTCAGTAACACTACTAGAGGGATCATGAATGGTGACACTAAATGCAATAAAAACATAGGTATGAAAAGCATGGTCAAAGTGAACTTGCCTGGTATTACTTGATGAAGATAATAACGCTCTCGGAATCTTCGATAAACTATTCTTCACTCCGAGAAAATCTATATAGTCAAACATTTTACTCACATAAGCAATAATCCTAGCAAACAATACTAGCAATAAAAATAACAATCAAAAAGCAATAAATAAAACAATAATGAAGTCTAAGAAAACCAAATAGAATTCCAAAGAAAACTTCAGGAAAACAAGGGAGAAACCAACTCACACAATAACACTCAATACTCTCGTAGCAACACTAAATTACTCTAATAACTTTTCTACAGAAAGAAAATATAATTCTAATGCAACAACAAAAAATATTTACTTAATTAATAACTAGCAAAAAGAACTAATATAAAAACTACTATAACTATCTAGTTAACACTAGGAAAACTACAACAACTAACAAAGCACTAAGAGAATAATAAACAATACTAAAATAATTATGAAAACTAATTTACTTATAAATATAGAATCAATAACAACATATATTGAAGTGGCAAAATGTAACATCCCAAATTTCCAATTTGGAATGTTATACATAGGTCATTAATGCATATCATATTCTATTGCATTTCGTTTTGTGATCTGCGAAATTCTAAGCAACTCAAGGACCCTCGGAGAGAGTTGGGGATTTCCTAGTTTTCATATTTGAATTTTTCTCAAATATCGAAACAAGGATCACTTTGGTTTTAATTATTTTTCTCTCCGATATATTTCATACTAAAAGTATATGAGAGGAGATAATATGACTTCTCCAAAATATATGAAATATTGGAGGAAAAATATTAAAATCAATTAATAAATTTTATTTGGATATTATTGCAATTTTATTTGAATTAGGAAAAATTCACGTTTTTCAAAATTGCATTAGAGGCCCAAATAAATGTTCACTTTGTCCGCTATATTTTTAGAGGACGGGGATTTTTTTTAAAAAAAAAGTTCTAATCGACTCGGGCAGAATCGGCCGGGACTCCCAGTGGTCCTTTATAAGTCGCGCCCGCGACCCGCGAGCTCCACACGAGCCCAGCCACCGCCCCCGCGCCCAAACCCTAACCTAAGCCGCCGCCCGCTGGCAGCAAGACGCCACCACCCGCGCGCGAATGCGTCGCCGCCGCCATCCCGTTCCACTAGGTAGTCGTTGGTTTTTTTTAAACCGATCGATTTTTATTTCATAAACCTAGATCTCGTTTTTTAGAATCAGTTTTGTTTCGGTTTTCCCGGTTCGGTTAAATAGCGGACATTCGTCCGTACATTTGTTATAACGAACTTTGTTCGCCCGTTAGTCGCAGACAGTGAACGTTCATTCGTTAGACTGTTCGTCAATTTTTCTTTTCCAGGGTTTTTCCACAATTATTTTTGATTGTGATTTCTCCCCTGATTTTTGTTTTAGTTTATCTTTTCGCTTGTTTATCGGAATCAGGCGATTCAAGCGCCTAGATCTTCGTCTCGAAGTTCTCTTTCTGTTTAACCAACTTGAACAAGATTTTGATACAGTAAAATTTGACTTTAGTCCAGATTAGTAATCGGATCTTGTCTCTTTCGTGGTTTGAGTTTCGTTGCTCCGTTTGATTTGATTCTTTTTGCAAACCGGAGTTCTTCAGTTGAACTTTCTGTTTAGATCTTATTATTTGAGTTTTACCCGTGCATCATTGCTTGATTGCTTATGTATGCTATTGTTTGTTTGCGATAGAATTCCCGGAGTGCGAAGCGTGCTACTACGAGTCACTAGGTTTTGCAGATCGTCAGCAAGGCAAGTAAAACATTGATCATACTCTTTTCATACCCAGTTTTTATGCATTAGTTCCAATCCTCAAACATTGAATGATTAGGATGTGTTTAACTTGTGGGTATTTGGGAAGTAGATGATGAGGTAGAACATATTGCCCTATTTATTATCAAACCCATGGGAGTTACTTCTACGTATGCTTAATTGCTATGCTACGCTCGTAGACATGGTTTGGTTTGAGAGATCCATGACAGATGTGAGATTGTTAATTAATGGTTCAACTTAAGGTGGCAAATTTAATACTCATCTGGGTGGATTGCTTGTGGGCACTTGGAGAATCCAGTGTTGTCCTAGGATATCCCGGAGTACCCGTGTGATCATCCTACGGTCCGCCACCCAGGCTCAAAGGGATCATGAGATTATTCATGCTAGAAACTTCCGTGTGCAGCCACAAGCTATTATGGGCTCTAGCATAGTTGAGTATGTTGCATGACCTCTTCTAGTGGTGGGCTAGAAGATGTAGAGGGAAAGTAGGTGTAACTGTCCACCCGGGGTTAGAGTTAATGCTTCTGAAAGACTGTCTCGATCATCTTTTTCTCAAACACCATGTAGTGCGAGAAATCCAACGGAGGAGATCGAGTCTAGTGGGGAAAAGTGCGCAAACCTTTGCAGAGTGTACAAACTAATCATGGTTAGCCGTGTCCCCGGTTATGGACATCTTGAGTATCTGGATCTTGGATTATCATATGGATCTCCTCACTCTAATTTAACTTGTTGGGTTGATAATTACTTTTTAATTGGGATTGAGTTGGAGGAACCTTCTCAATGATGTTTCAACTACCATGATAGTTAAATAAAATATATTCCTTTGTTGTAGGGAAAATTGGCTTTTCGCAAAAACTTATTAACCATAGAGCCTCCACCAGCCATATATGCATATAGTGATAGCATTTATCTGTTCATTACTCTACTGTGTTACATTGTCAGGATATTCAATGTGTTGACCCGTTTTCGGGATGCAACGTATCATGTTGCAGACTTTTCAGACGAGGAGTAAGGTTCGCTAGGCCGTTGTCGTGCACTCAGCTATGCCGTTGGAGTTGATGGACTCACTTTATCTTCGAAGCCTTCCGCTGTTATCTTATTTAGATGGCCTTAAGCCATATTTATTGTAATAAGTTCTCTTTTGAGACATTCGATGTAAGAATTGTGTGATTGCTACTATGTTATAAATCCTTCGAGTACTATGTGTGTCAGGATTACCGATCCGGGGATGACACTGAAGCACAGAGACTTGATCGTCTGAGGTCGGGTCGCTACAAGATGGTATCGAAGCACACGCTGAATGTAGGACACGACCACTAAGAAAAGCCATAGGTCATTTTTCTCTACTCATTTCTGATTTCTCTCCATTTTCTACTCTTTAGGATGGCGGACTCAAGGAACAAGTTTGCACAACCAGATGAAGACACACCTTTTGGACGACACTTGAAGGAAGTCACTAGGTACCTGAACATTAGAATACCAAGCTTCACCAGGATCTACACCGCCACTTTACCAGAAGAGGAGCATTGGATGATTCGAGTTCAAGTTCCAGGAAGGACGTTTACGCCAGTCACTGAGCCCATAGAGTTTTCCTTTGATGCACCAACCTGGAGTCTAGGAAAAAGTATGGCAGCCCACATTGCTATGGGACGTATTGGAGAAGTCTACAAACAGGAGCTGAAAGAGACTATCTACCAGATATGTGGGCGCCGAGATGAGCAATGGGAGATAATCAGCACCAGGAAGGACAGGTCCATTGCAGCATTCATTCCGGAGTTAAACCAGCACATTCGACGCTAGGAGAACCAGATGTGCGCTGGTATGATGGATTTGAAGAAGGCGATGACCAGGGACATGGAGATAGAAGAGGAACTCAAGTCTACGTGCGACGGATACGAGGAGGAAATCACAATACTATTGGAGAAGAATGACGACCTGATAAATAAGATCGGAGTGTTCATGGGAGATCCCGCGCCGGGAGGAGATGACGATCAATCCAAAGACATTCGTTCTGAAGACTACATCATCATCGACGACACCGACTCCGACCCCGACAGTAGTGATGATGACTATGAAGACGAAGCTGGAGCAGATATCATGGAGTCTTCCACCGATCAAAATTTCTAGTAGACCACCATATGATCAAGTAGTATCCCCCCCCCATGTATATAGTATAGTCTAAGCACTGTAAGGATAGTTAGATCGATTGTATGCCCTTGCTTGATTGGTTGAGTGATATGACATGATTGTGTTTGTCTCATGTGCATATGGGTAGTGCTTTCTCATTAGACCCCATTCTATTCTAGTCTCTTCCCTCTAAACCCATCAGATGCCCCCAAGACGTGATACCAGATTTGTCTTCCCACCGGAGCTCACACAGTTGATCCAGCAGCGGAATGCCTTGATGCAGTTGTTAGTTCAGAACTAAGGCAACAACAACAACAACCCACTGCCACCACCTCCAGTTGACAACTTAGCCCGTTCTCTGAGGTTGCAGCGCGGTGTTTTCCAAAGAGTACCGAGCCAATAGTTCTTGATGGTGGCTGCTTGAGGATTGGAAGGAGTTGACCACCGCAGTTTGCACAGATGCTGAGAAGGTGTGTTTTGCCGCACGCCAATTGGATGGACCAGCAGCCTCATGGTGGGAGAATTACACAGCCACTTTTCCTATAGCCAATGTCACTTGGGAGCAGTTTTAGCAAGCATTCCGCACCGCCCATGTCTCAACTGGAGCTATGAGCATGAAGAAGCGTGAGTTTCGCAACTTGCGCCAGGGAAATCGTACTGTGGGGCAGTACGTGGATGAGTTTAGCAAGTTATCCCGCTATGCCCCAGACGATGTGGCCACATATGCCGCGAAGCAGGAGAAGTTTATGGAAGGACTGAATGATGAGATGAGTATGCAGTTAATGGTGGCAACATTTAACAACTACCAGGCGTTGGTAGATAAAGCTCTCGTGATCGAAGGGAAGCAGAAGCAGATAGAGAGCCGCAAGAGGAAGTATGGACAAGGGAAGTATAATTCAGGAGCTCAGCAGAAGCCTCGTTTTACCCCAAACTCGGGAGGACTTACCCATAAGCATGGAGGCCACACTCACAATGGAGGAAGTTCTCATAATCATAATGGCCCAAAGAATGGGAATGGGAATGGAGCAAGCAGTAACCAGAACCGCTCCAATCCAGCCACACCAGCCAAGAGGGACCTAAGTCACATTACTTGTTTAAGTGCGGGAAGACTGGACACTATGCCACCGAGTTCCCTGAAGCGAAGAACGGAAATGGTAATGGGAGCTCTGGGAAGAAGCCCAATCCATTTAACAAAGAACAAGTGAACCACGTGAACATGGAGGAGGTTGAAGAGCAGCCAGATGCCGTTATCGGTAAGTTTTTGGTTAAGTCATTTACTGCAATCGTTCTTTTTGATACTGGTGCATCGCATTTATACATATCAAGGGGATTTGTGGATAAGTATAAGTTTCCCACTAAAGTTCTTAGGACACCTAAGCTAGTAACCTCACCCGAAGCTGAGTATATGGCAAGCAGTGGATGTTTTCAGATGCCATTAACCATAGGTAGTCATGTTTTCCCATCCGACTTGATAATTCTGGAGTCGCAAGGTTTGGATGTGATACTAGGAATGGATTGGCTATTGATGTATGGAGGAAACCTCGACTGCGCTAGTAAGTCAATTCTGCTTACCACCCCGGAGGGAAAAAGGATCAAGTATGTATCCAGACATGCGCCAAGGAGAACCCAAGTAAATTCCCTCTCAGGAGTTTTTCAGGAGGAAGTGCCTGTTGTGAAGGATTACCCATATGTATTTCCAGAGAGTTACCAGGCATGCCGCCAGATCGAGACATCGAGCTTTTGATAGAGTTGTTGCCAGGCACCGGGCCTATATCGAAGAGACCATACCGGATGCCCGCGAATGATCTGGAGGAGATCAAGAAACAGATTAAGGAGTAATTGGAGAAAGGTTACATTCGACGAAGTTCATCACCATGGGGAGCCCCAGTACTCTTGGTTGAGAAGGAGGATGGATCATTGAGAATGGTTGTAGATTATCGTGCACTGAATGAAGTGGTGATCAAGAACAAGTACCCGCTGCCGATGATCAATGATTTGCGTGACCAACTACAAGGAGCTAAAGTGTTTTCGAAGATCGATCTGCGATCAGGATACCACCAGTTGAAGATTCGAGAGAAGGATATACCTAAAACAGCTTTTACCACGAGGTATGGGTTATATGAGTATACGATTATGTCATTCGGATTGACTAATGCCCCTACCTATTTCATGAGTATGATGAATAAGGTATTCATGGAGTTCTTGGATAAGTTTGTTGAGGTGTTCATTGATGATATCTTGGTATACTCAAAGAATGAAGAGGAACACAAGGAGCATTTGCATTTAGTTATCGAGAAGCTCAGGGAGCATCAGTTGTACACTGATGACCCACAAGTATAGGGGATCTATCGTAGTGCTTTCGATAAGTAAGAGTGTCGAACCCAACGAGGAGCAGAAGGAAATGATAAGCGGTTTTCGATAAGTGGTAACAGATAGTTTTGTGATAAGATAAATTGTAACAAGCAACAAGTAACAAGAGTAAATAAAGTGCAGCAAGGTGGCCCAATCCTTTTTGTAGAAAAGGACAAGCCTGGACAAACTCTTATAATAGGAAAAGCGCTCCCGAGGACACATGGGAATATCGTCAAGCTAGTTTTCATCACGTTCATATGATTCGTGTTCGGTACTTTGATAATTTGATATGTGGGTGGACTGGTGCTTGGGTGCTGTTCTTACTTGAACAAGCATCCCACTTATGATTAACCTCTATTGCAAGCATCCGCAACTAAAACAAAAGTATTAAGGTAAACCTAACCATAGCATGAAACATATGGATCCAAAATAGCCCCTCTGAGTAACGCATAAACTAGGGTTTAAGCTTACATCACTCTAGCAACCCATCATCTACTTATTACTTCCCAATGCCTTCCTCTAGGCCCAAATAATGGTGAAGTGTTATGTAGTCGACGTTCACATAACACCACTAGAGGCTAGACAACATACATCTCATCAAAATATCGAACGAATACCAAATTCACATGACTACTAATAGCAAGACTTCTCCCTTGTCCTCGGGAACAAACGTAATTACTCACAAAGCATATTCATGTTCATAATCAGAGGGGTAATAATATGCATAAAGGATCTGAACATATGATCTTCCACCAAGTAAAACAACTAGCATCAACTACAAGGAGTAACCAACACTACTAGCAACCTACTATCATCAATCCCGGACTTGGAGACAAGAATTGGATATAAGAGATGAACTAGGGTTTGGAGATGAGATGGTGCTGGTGAAGATGTTGATGGAGATTGCCCTCTCCCGATGAGAGGAGCGTTGGTGATGATGATGGCGATGATTTCCCCCTCCCGGAGGGAAGTGTCCCCGGCAGAACAGCTCCGCCGGAGCCCTAGATTGGTTCCGCCAAGGTTCCGCCTCGTGGCGGTGGAGTCTCGACCTGAAAGGTTGCTTCTGATTTTTTTCTCATCGAAAGACTTCATATGGGAGAAGATGGGCATCAGAGAGCCATCGGGGGGCCCACGAGGTAGGGGGGTGCACCCCAGGGGTGGCGCCCCCCACCCTCGTGAGCAGGGTGTGGGCCCCCTGGCCTTCATCTTTGGTGAAGATTTTTCTTTATTTATTTTAGGATATTCCGTGGAGTTTCAGGACTTTTGGAGTTGCACTGAATAGGTCTCCAATATTTGCTCCTTTTCCAGCCCAGAATTCCAGCTGCCGACATTCTCCCTCTTCATGTAAACCTTGTAAAATAAGAGAGAATAGCCATAAGTATTGTGACATAACTTGAAATAACAACCCATAATGCAATAAATATCGATATAAAAGCATGATGCAAAATGGACGTATCAACTCCCCGAAGCTTAGACCTTGCTTGTCCTCAAGCGAAAAGCCGATAACAATAAATATGTCCTCATGCTTAGAGGTAGAGGCGTCGATAAAAAGTAAAATACGGACATGAAGGCATCATGTTTAATCTCATAACAGCAACATATATAGATTTTTCATACGATTACTTATGTTCAAGTGATGATCTTTTCACAATGCAAAAGTATGAATCAGAAACCTTATTGGGCACCAACAAATTATAACGTCAGTCATTGAAGCAATTGCAATTTATCATAACATCGGAAAGAGTCTATGTCAGAGCTTAAAAGCAAGTCCACATACTCAACTATCATTTAGTCCATCATAATTGCTAACACTCACGCAATACTTGTGGTTACGGAGTTTTAATCGGACACAGAGAAAGATAGGGGCTTATAATTTTCCCCCACAACCTTTTACCTCAAGGGTAATGTCAACAATAACAATACATGCTCCCCTACATCCAATTAGATATATATATATATATCATCTTCTTTCCAACATGCTGGGCTTGCCAAAGGATAAAATGAAAAAGGAAAGGTGAAGATCACCGTGACTCTTGCATAAGGTAGAAGATAATAATAAAAGATAGGCCCTTCACAGAGGGAAGCAGAGGTTGCCATGTGCTTTTATGGTTGGATCCACAAAATCTTAATGCAAAAGAACGTCACTTTATATTGCCCCTTGTATGTGGAACTTTATTATGCAGTCCGTCGCTTTTATTACTTCCACAACAAGTTCGTACAAAGCTTATTTTCTCTGCACTAATAAGTCATGCATATTTAGAGAGCAATTTTTATTGCTTGCACCGATGACAACTTACTTGAAGGATCTTACTCAATCCATAGGTAGATATGGTGGACTCTCATGGCTAAACTGATTTAGGGGTATTTGGAAGCACAAGTAGTATCTCTACTTGGTGCTGAGAATTTAGCTAGCATGAGGGGGAAAGGCAAGCTCAACATGTTAGAGGATCCATGACAACATACTTTATCTCAGATACAAGAAAACATAACTCATTATGTTGTCTTCCTTGTCCAACATCAACTCTTTAGCATGTCATATTTTAATGAGTGCTCCCAATCATAAAAGATGTCAACGATAATATATCTATATGTGAAACCTCTCTCTCCTTATTACTTCCTATTAATTGCAACAACGACCAAAGCTATATTTGCCAACTCCCAACAACTTTTAATCATCATAATCTTTCTATGTGAAGTCATTACTCTCGATAAGATCAATATGAACTTTTTGTTTCTTTTTATTATTTTTCTTTTATTCACCCAAGATCATGGCAAAACAATCAAGCCCTTGACTCAACACTAAACTTTATTATATATAGCTCACGGACTCGATTACATAGAGGGATCATAAAGCAAAACTCAAAACAAGATCATGCCATAAACTTTATTCTACTAGATCAAAATTCTACTAATAGGATCGAACTAAGGAAAACGGTAAAGATAGGATTTGTGGTGGTGATACGATACCGGGGCACCTCCCCCAAGCTTGGAAGTTGCCAAGAGGAGTGCCCATACCCATGTGATTATGTCTCCTTTGTCGGTGAAGGTGGAGGTGTTGTTGATGATGCAGGCTTGTCGTCCACCTTCCATGGCATAGGCTCACCATCATACAAGGATGATCGAGTTTCCGGAATCCTCAAATCTGCAGCCAAACTCATCCTTTTGAATCTATATTCATACTCACAGTTTTGATTTTGCAGATCATAGATGTCGGGGAAGCTGATCGTGACCCACGAACACCTACGGGACTTGGCGGACCGAGTCCCTTTTGGTTCGGAGGGGGCGGAGATTGCACGAAGAGCAAATCGAGGCGATGCACACGAGCAGTTTACCCAGCTTCGGAGCTCTCCGGAGAGATAATACTCCTACTGCTGCTTGGTTGATTGTATTGTGTTCTTGCTAGGGAGCAATGAGAGGTACAAAACCTAGCTTGAGTGTCTCTGGTCTCGAATGAGTTGAATCCTCACTAAGCTGAACTGAATCGAACCGAACCCCCTCTACGTTGCACATGGGCCTCCTTTTATAGGCTCAAGGGGTCACCACAGGTGGCAACGCAGACGAGGGCAAAAATGGGAAAATGAGTTGCGGTTGGTACACCGACTTGTACAGTGTACAGTGTACTATACCTAACTCCGACGGCAAGGGACAAGAGCAATAAATGCCCGTCCATGTCGCCTAAACAGTGCAGAAAGGGACCGTTAGGGGCGCCACCGCTCGCCACGATGGCACCCCTGTCAGCGCCGCTTACCGCTGCTCTCCGCTGGCTGCACAACCTCTTGATACGCACGCCTGGAATGGCCCCATGGCGACACGTTGGTGGATGAGCTGGGGCGGAGATGAAGAGAGGTTGCTGCGCGGCAAGCACCTTGCTGTGGCTGAATCCTTGTCGCTCGGAGCTTGTCGCTCACCAAGCCTTCCGGCAAGCTCCTCTTGCCGGGTCTTGTCTTCTGCTTGCCTTGAGTGGCCTTCCCGCAAGCTCCTCTTGCCGGGTCTTGTCTTCTTGGCTTAAATACTTTGTTCTTGAATGGCTCCAAAGGAACGCGGAGGACCTTGGCGGTCACTAGGAAAGCCCTGCCGCTGGTGCTGAATCTGCCCGTGCGAGTTCGGGATACTAGGGTACCCCTACTCTAGTACACCGGCAGGAGCCCCGGACTGGGCCACCACGGCGCCGAGCTCTGTTGGGCCAGGCCCAAAAGCAGTCTGCACGGGCACGCGCTGGCCTAGATCACGCCGTTACTCGCCCGGACCCACCACGCCCCCACAGACAGCACGCGTCGAGCGTGGCCGTGGGAGAGATCGTCGGGGCTTTCTTTAGTGGAAAAGCGGGCGTCCGCCCCTCTCCCTCCTTATAAGCAGGGGAAACAGGGCAGGGCGCCCACCTTGCCATTCTTGTCACATCTCAAAAACCACCGCCGCTCCCCTTCTTCCCAAGTCCAAAGAGAGCGACGCCCGCTTCATTGCCACCGGCGCCATCAACGCCGTCGGACTCCTCCACCACCTCCGTCATGGCTCCGGAAGCCGACAAGGGAAGGGCGTGAAGTCGGCTGGCGCAGCTGGCTTGCGACGCTCGCGAAGGAGCGGGCCACCTTGACCCCCTCGCTCGGCGCAAAGGAGCTGCGGGAGGTACTACCTCTGTCAGTCAACCGAGGCGCAGGCGCACCAGCTGCGAGGTGATCTCCGCCGCATCCGAGAAGGTTTCATCGGGTATCCCTTCTTCGCGCTCTTCTTCTCTGCGGGCTCTGCCGCCTTTTCAATTCTTTTGTGACATCATGAACACCTACGGTCTCCGCCTCCTTGATTTCATCCCCAACGCTGTCGACCATAGCAGTTTTCGCACACCTTGCGAAAACTTTGTCGGAATCCACCCAAGCGTAGCCCTCTTCCGCCACTTCTTCATGCCCGCGTTGAGAGAGGAGAGCCGCTTGCGGAGGGATTGCTTGGATCTCGAGTTGGCAAGAAAGAAGCATATCTGGAAGGAGAGCTCCGAGCAAGTGGGAGGAGTGGAGAGCCGATTGGTGTTGGATCATTGAGGAAAACCGCAGCCCTTCACTGCCCAGCCAAAATCCCATAGTGCGTGGTAGCGATTGGAGCAACTGGCGCGAAGGATGCTAGGTTGAAGATTGCCGTGACCGGATCTTGCGCCTCGGGCATGCGGACTCATTGTAAGCGCTGTTGGCGCGGATTTCCTTCGTCGCCGCGCCGGCTCCCTTGCAGGAGAGGAGGAGACCTGCTTGGGAGTTCCAAAATGCGGCGGACATCATGAGGCTGCGCCGGGCCTCAGCTGGAATTTCACCGTCTTGGAGCTGGATGCGATCTGCTGGAGCTGTTCAAGCACGACCGAGATCATCGAGTGGTTCATGTTGCCGAGGGGTCGCCCTTTGTGCAACAACTCTTCGCTTGACCGCATCCGTGCGATGATGCGTTGCCAGCGATTCCCATGGGATCGTTCCAACTTGGCAAGAGCCCGCCAACGACATCGTGCAGCAGTTCTTGACAGCTTGGAAGAAGTGCCGATCCGCGCCGACAAGCGAAGTGGCTCACCCGCGACACCACCGGCCTTGAGCTGCAGCGCGCGCCACCAGGCTGGAAGAAGCGGCGGAAGCTGCTGCCGCTGGTGGTCGGGTTCACCGTGGAGGCGGAGGCAGCCGAGGCGGCAAGCCTTGCCGACCGAGAGGAGCTTGCCGGCGGAGGAGCAGGCCGAGCGATCTTGAGCCGAGCGAGGCTGCCGGCGCCTCCCTCCACCTTGAGATAGCTTGTCGCGGAGGAGCCCGCAGCTCCACCAAGAAGGCGCCCGCAAGACCGGGGAAGTGGCGGGCGGCGGGCAGACCAACAGCCGTCGCGCCTGCGGCTGACGCTCCATGCGGCAAGCTCTGTTGCCTTGGAGTGCCTCACGCCGCCACAAAAAGCTGGAGCGGGGCCTTACGGGACCATGGCTCCCGCACCCGCCAAGCGCCCGAGGAGCCTACTCTTCCAGCTCGTCGCACCGGGCGGGCGGGTCGACTTCTCCGCTCTCAGCTCGAGGAAGAAGAAGAAGAGTAAGATCTTGTCGCTGTACTTGTAATCCTTCAATTTGCTGCTTTGTCTTGTATCTGATTTGCTTCATTCTGAACTCTTTCCTTTTTCAGACGCTGGCTTAGAGGGCGCGAAGAGAGCCAAGACCCGGTGGTTGTCATCGAAGCGATCCCCGTGGCGTGGAGGCGCGTCTCGAGACCCCTTGCGGACCCGCAACCCTTCTCGAGCAGCCCCAAAGACTGCCCCCAGGCGTAAGTAATTGGTTTATTTCTTACGGTTGGGTGTGCATGGGTGCTCCTTCTTTAATGATATCTGACTTGTTGATTTGTGTAGGAGAAGAGCAGCCTCATCAGGAGGGCCCGGAGGTCGCTCCCGAAATTCCGTCTGCTTCAACTACGCCGCCAAGGGAGAATTCTCCGGCAAGGGAGCGCTCTCCGGCAAGGGAGGCTTCTCCGACAAGGGAAGTTTCTCCGACAAGGGGCAGCGCCGGCGATCCTCCGGTGGTGGAGACCGCGACCATAGATCCCATCGCAGGTAATCTCCTTGCCTGAAAATTTCCTTTGGGTTCCTTTTCTTCTGTTCTTCTTTTCAAACATTTTCTTGACTGTTCTTTCTTTTTCTGATCGTCAGATCCATCTGCCGGAGAGCCGATGGAGACTGAGGTTGCCGGCGAGGAGGACGCGCGCGGCAACAATGACGACGCCGCCAACATGGAGGAGGAGGCCGGCGCCGATGGGTCCGGCCGGCGAGGAGGCCGCCAAGGCTGCTGCCGCAAAGGCTGGGAGAGGGTCTGGTGATCGATCGACGACCACGAGGCGCAGGAGGCGCCAGCGCCACGCCGACTGCCGATCCCTCCGCCACCGATGCAGCGCCGAGCTCGAAGAGCCCCAGCCCGGCGCCTATCGAAGGCCGGCGGCGGCGTCTTCATCAAGCTTCCATGGGCGTCGAGCTGTGGCGCCCGGTCGAGGAGAGACCTTCGATGAAGAGCTGCTCGCCTCCGCTGGGCTGTCGCTGGTTGACGCGCCAAGAAGCAGCAGTGGCGAGTCTGAGGAGGAGCAGCTGCTGAAGAAGCTGTTGTCGCTCTATCGCGCCCGGCAAGCCAAACTGGAGTCCCGGGAAGCACTTGTCGCGAGGGCGGGAGCGGACATGGAGAAACGCGCAGAAGAGCTCGCGCCAACCAGGAGGTTCTCCGGGACATAGCGGAAGCGCGGGAGCAACTCTCCGAAGAGCGCACGGCCTTCATCCTTGAGAAGGCTGAGGTCGAGGAGCAGCAAAGGCTTGCCGGCGAGAAGCTATCTGCGCAAGAAGGCAAGCTGGCGCAGCGGAAGATCAACCTTGACAGCTATGAGGAAGAGCTTGCCGCAGCAATCACTTGGCGGAGCTCTCAAGGAGGCAAAGGACGCTGCCGCAGCTGCCGAGGCCGCCAAGAAGGAGTTGGAGGCGAGGGTGGCGCAGGTGGAGGCCACCCTCGGAAGAGCGGCGAGGAGGTCCTGCTTAGCTGAAGCACGAAGCGAGAAGGGCGCCTACACTCTTGGCGAGTTGCAGGGCCGTCTCGCTGAGAGGATCAAAGAACTCGGCGCCGCCAAGGACTCAAAGGCGGATCTTGAGCTGAAGCTGACCACCTTGAGCGGAGACATGGGCCGGCGCCAAGGAGGCGGGAAGTGGGTTTGTTGGAGAAGATCAAGGCCAATGAGGAGCTCTTTGGCGAATGCCACGACCGCCCATAACACCTTCGGAGAGAACGTGATGATCTGGACCGAGGGTCTTGTGAATACAGCCGCCGCCATCGACAAGGAACCGATGGAGCTGGGGATGGTGGACCTCGGGTACTCCACCGACGAGCATCTCAACCCAGCGCCAAGCTCAGCCTGTTCTTCAAAGGCGTGGTGGCGGCTCTCCAGTGACTCCGGAAGAGATCCCAAAGCAGCTGGCCGACGAGTCGTGCCAAATCTGCAGGGGCTCTTGAAGGTCTTGATGAAGGTGGCCTTCCGCAATCTAGGCGTCGCCCATGGCGATCCTCAAGTCCCTGCCGCCCATTGCGGACGTTGAAGCGCTAAGGCCCTTATCGCACCCATTGTGGATAGGGTGGCGGAGTCAAGAGAGTTGATGGCGACCGCGTGGACTAGGCCATAAATTTATCTTTCCTTTTCGCTGTTGATCATGTTTAGGAGAACAATTCATTAGATCTGCGACAAGTTATTTTTGTAATATACTCTATCTTAGGCAACGATTGCAATGTTATTTCCTTTACTTGATTCCTTCCTTGTATGTTTGTGCCCTCGCTTTTAGGGAACTTGTCGTGTGGCACTTTTGCCATGCATGCTGAGTGCGAACGTCAAGACTTCTTTGGCGGTGCCGCCTCGACAAGCAACCTTATCGCAACTAGTTCTTGACTCACTTAAGTTGTTGAGCGGACTCGAAACAAAGTAAAGGCGCGACCAGCTACGAGTTGGTTCCTCCGCCGCAGGTTTTCCACACAAAGTACTATCGTTCGAGGAAGATAACTTAAAAATTTAAAGCGGACTGCTCAAACTTTGGCAACTTAGCTTTTATGTCGTTTGCTTCTCGGCAAGGCGATACTTCCTAGAGCGACACTTGGTGGCCCACACCATTATCTTCTCCTTCCCCCCCGGCTAACTTGTGGGTGGATGAACCTTCCTTTCTTTGAGAAAGAGAAAGAAGAGAAAATAAAGTCATGGAGCCTAGTGGCTCGTTATCGCTTACCGAGTGTGGATGCTGCACAAAGCGTCAGACAAAGCATGCAACAAAATTATGAAAGCATGAAATTGACAAGTTGTGCGTAATACATAAGCTTTACTGATGCACGGGGTCTGCGCCCGGCTTTGTACAAAGGATTACATGCAACATCGGCAAGACTTGTACAAAAGGTGGTTGCCGGAACAGGTTCCGACAACTGCGCCCTATGGGTAAAACTTACGAAGATGCTCAATGTTCCAGGAGTTGCTCACCGGAATGCCATCTTCGGTCTCAAGGCGGACAGCGCCAGACCTAGTGACTCGTTTCACCCGATAAGGGCCTTCCACTTGGCGTCAACTTGTTGGAATTCTTGGCGGACTGAGCGCCGAAGAACAAGGTCGCCTTCCTCGAAACTTCGGCACTAACTGCGGCTATGGTAGCGGCGCAAAGCTTGCTGATAACGAGCAGCTCGTCTGACAGCCGAAGACGGTCCTCCTCGAGGAGCAATCGTCATATTGTCGCAGCTGCTCTTGCTCAAGCTCATCATAGCGAGTACTCGAGGTGACCCGTTATCTGAGTTCGTGGGAGAACTGCCTCTGCTCCATAGACTAGAAGCGAAAGGTGTCGGCGATGGCTCGAGTTGGCATCGTCTGATCGACCAAAGAACCACCGCAGCTCCTCAATCCAGTTTCTTCCGCACTTGTGCAGCCTGCCGAAAGTTCTCGTCCCGAGTCCTCGCAACACTTCAGCATTTGCCCTCTCGCTTGACCGTTGCTTCTCGGATGAGCAAGCGAAGCAAAACAGACCTTGGCGCCAAGATCTTGGGCGTCTTGCATGAAGGTGCGACTTCGTGAATTGTGTGCCGTTGTCGGTGATGATCTGTTAGGAATCCCAAAGCGGCAAACAATTGACTGAAGAACTTGATTGCTGATTGTCTTGTCACCTTCCTCCTTGCTTCCACTTCCGGCCACTTTGTGAACTTGTCGATTGCGGCGTATAAGTACTCAAAGCCCCGACAGCTTCGGGGAAAGGGCGAGATGTCGAGCCCCGGACGAAAATGGCCAGGATAAAGGGATCGTCACGGAGAGCTTGAGCTGGCTGGTGTATCTGCTTGGAATGGGCTGCACGCTTCACACTTGGTTACTTGTGCAGTTGCATCTGGAGGGCTGTCGGCGGAAGAAACCTTGCGGAAAGCTTTGCGGCAAGTGCTCTTCGCCAATGTGGTGACCACATATGCCTCCATGTATCTCTGCCAACAACTTACATCCATCTTCGGTGAATACACTTCAATTTCACACCGTTGAGTCTTCTTACGTATAGTGTGTCGACAAAGCTGATACATACTTGACTGCCGGGCTACTCTCTCTGCTTCTTCTTGCTCTTGGGAAGTTCTCCCGTCAGAAGGAAATGGACAATCTGTTGTGCCCATGTTGGAGCTTCGGCTCGACAACAAGGACTAAAGGCACATCGATGCTGCGGGAACATCAGCTTCTCGGCAAGAACCTGCGGCTCGGCCGGGCTTGATGTTCCCGGCAAGCTTGCCGAACAAAACTTGTCGGGGCATCGCTTCAAGAAACAAACCTTGGGGCTTGTCGGACAAACTGCCCTCGGCACTCTTGGTGTTGATCTTGGGGACCTTTTGGCGGCGGCTTGGGTAGCTCTGCGGAAAATAGTCACCGAAATCAACTTCCTCTTCTTATTCTGTCCGGTTGATGGCGTTACAGTTGGTTGAGTCAGCTTGAGCACAAAATCCTGGTTCCACAGTAACTTGAGTCTGGCGCACTTTGACGAACCATCAGCAATATCATTTCGAGCTCTTGGAACATGTTCCATTTGCAGGCCTTCAAAGTGTTCTTCTAGCTTTCTCACTTCATCGGCGAGGCTTCCATCAACGGACTCGATAATCTTTGTTCACTTGGCGGACGACAAGCTGCGAGTCACCCCGACAATAAGCTTCACGATCCCAAGGTCCACTTGCAATCACGAGACCGGCAAGCAAACCTTCATACTCTGCAGTATTATTTGTTGCTTGCTCCTTGGGAAAGTGCATTTGGACTATGTACTTGAGGTGCTCTCCGGTGGGTGCGACAAGCAGCACACCGGCACCGGCGCCTTGCGGCGAGAAGGCACCATCAAAGTACATCAGCCACTCTTTATTCGTTTCCTTGACGGGGATACTCGTCTCTGGAATTTCTTCATCTTGCGTCGGCGTCCATTCTGCTATAAACTCTGCCAATGCTCTGCTTTGGATAGTTGAAGTGCTTTCAAACTTGAGGCAAAAGCTTGACAGTTCCAGTGCCCACTCGACAATCCTGCACTTTTGCACGGATTTTGCAATATCCTCTTGAGGAAGCGAGTGGCGACTCTGTTATCTCATGTGCTTGGAAGTAATGGTGCAGCTTTCTTGAGGCCATGAGGAGGCGAAAAAGCAATTTACGTACACAGTACCTTGACCTAGCCCCCAGCAGAAGGGGCTGACAAAGTACACTGGCGCTGCACCATCCTTTTCTGCATCTTCTCACAATCCTGCGCAGATCCGTTCTTGTCGGGACCAGAGCTTGACGGTGAAGCCCCCTGCTTGTCGCTGGATGCATCTGCCTCGATTACCGGCTCATCGTCCGCCTCTCTTTCCGCTACTAACGCAGCACTAACCACTTGATTGGTTGTCGCTATGTATAGCAGCAACTTCTCTTGTGGCCTAGGTGCAACAAGTATTGGAGTAGAGGACAGGTACCTCTTTAAGTCCTGCAGCGCAGCCTCCGCTTCGGGAGTCCATCTCACTGGACCTGCCTTTTTCAAAACCTTGAAAAATGGCGAGTAGCTTCAGCAGAGACCTAGAGATAAACCTCTTTGAGAGCAGCCACATAACGGCAAGTCTTGAACATCCTTGACGCGCTTTGGTGCTTCAATCTGCTCAATGGCCTTGATCTTGTCGGGATTGGCTTCAATTCCCTGCTAAGACACGAAGAACCCGAGAAGCTTGCCGGAAGGGACTCCAAACACGCACTTCTCGGGGTTAAGCTTGAGGTTGATCTTGCGCAGATTTGCAAAGGTCTCATCTAAATCTTGAACCAGAGTTTCTTTGTCCTTGCTCTTGACCACTATGTCATCCATGTAGGCTTATACATTTCTATGCATTTGCGGCTCAAAAGCGTCATGGACTACTCTTGCAAATGTTGAACCAGCATTCTTTAGCCCAAAGGGCATCTGTATAAAACAGTATGTGCCACATGGGGTGATGAATGCGGTTTTCTCTTCATCCTCTTCTGCCATGAATATCTGATGATATCCTGAATATGCATCAAGGAATGAAAGCAAATCACATCCAGCCGTGGAGTCAACAATCTGGTCGATGCATGGCAAGGGAAATGGGTCTTTGGGACAAGCTTTATTAACATCGTGAAGTCAATGCAAAGTCTCCATTTCCCATTTGCCTTTGCGATACAACTACCGGATTGGCCAACCACGTGGGATGGAGCACTCCTCGACAAGGCCTGCTGCTTCCAACTTCTTGATCTCTTACGCAATGAACTCTTGGCGCTCCTTTGCTGTTTCGACTTTACGCTTGACGGGCGCGCGCGACGGACACAGCTAAGAGGTGCTCAATTACTTTCACAGGAACACGGGGATGTCGGGCGGTTGCCATGCAAACACATCGACATTCGCCGCGAGGAAAGCAACGAGCTCGCCTTCCTATTTAGGGTCGAGAGGCAGCGATGGTGAAGGTACCACCGGTGCCGTCCTCCTTGGCGAGCGCTTTCTTGGTCTTGGTGGAGCTGCCATCATCTTCTTGCACTTGCGGTGGAGCTCAATGGTGCGTCCTCGGCGGTAGCGCAGCACTCGAAGAAGAGTGCGCTTGCGGAGTGGGCATCGAGCTCTTGCGGACTTGGTCTTCTTCTTCCCGGGAGCTTGATGACAAGTGACTTGCTTTACATTGCAGCTTTGCTTCCGGTAAATCTTGTCGGTAGAGATAAGAGCATCTTTCTTGTCGCCATGAGGACAGAAATAACACTTATCGGGCCTGGCATCTTGAGCAAGTTGTATGCATAATGAGAGGCTGCCATGAACTTGGCGAGTGCTTTGGGCGACCAAGTATTCCATTGTAGGGCAATGGAAATCAACAACGTCGAGCGTGACCCTCTCGATCCTGAAGTTTAGCTCACTGCCAAATGTTACGCAAGCGTGATCTTCCCTTGACTTGCTCCTTCTGGGTTGATTCCTTGGAATGTGCCGGTCTCTCGAGCCAGCTGTCGGGGATTTGAAGCTTACGGAGCCTGCGGAGGAGATCAGGGTTAAGCCGGCCCGCCGTCAACTAACATCTTGGTGACCTTGAGGTTGCGGATAGTTGGTGAGACCAACATAGTCAAGCACCCGACCGTGGTTATGCGATCGGGTGGTCCTCAATATCAAAGATGATAGGCGTCTTTGGACCACTTCGGAGGCTTCGCGACTCTACGGATGGTTACGCTGCATTAACCTCCGCATCCATTGCTTGAGTTGGCGGTGTGAGGTATGCGAGAGAAGCACCGCCGTCAACATGAAGGACCTCCGTTGCTTTCTGAAACTCCTGCTCATCAGTTTCATCGTCTTCCATATCTTCGTCGTCGTCGTTGTCTTCATCCTTGTCGCGGCCGCGGGGAGGTCTGTCTCCTTGCCGCTGCTTGGCCTTTCCGCGGTGTCCTCCCCGGCCGGGTTGCTTCTTGCTAGCTGCCCCAGCACCCTCCTGGGCCTTCTCCTTGTCTCGTCGCTCGTACTCAGCCTTCTGCAGTTCAACAAGCTGCTCGACTTTCTTGCAGCTCTGGAGGTCATGGCCCTTGGTGCGGTGAATCTTGCGATCTTGTTTGTTGGAGCTGTCACCTTGTCGGCCGGCCGCCACAGGCTGGCGGTCGGTGTCGTGGCGGCAACCTCCTTGCGGAGCCACCAACCTTGGCCTTCTTGGCGCCACCTCCGTTGCGGACTGCTCGACAACTAGTACCTCTTTGCCTTTCTTCCTTGGTTGTTCCGCGCGGCTCTTCTTTGCAGGCGGTCTCCTCCTGATCGAGATCCTGCTTCCGCATTCTCTCACAGGAGTCTTCTCCCTTCTTGACACGTGCACACTTGTCGGCCAAGGCATACAGCTCATCGGCGTCCTTGACTTTACACGCCGCCATCTCCTCCCTCATCCTGCGGTTCCGCGCGTTACGATGAAGCTACCGCTGATCACATGGCAGGGTGGACATCTGGGATGTTGTAGTGCACACAGGCTGAATCTACTGAATGAACTTGTGAGGACTCTCCTTCCTTACAGGCTAGCAGGTGAAGGTCACTCTCTTGGCCATGAGGTTTGTGGCCGCTGTGAAAACACCGACAAGCTGATGGCATAGATCTGCCCAGAGGATATGGAGCTGTCAAGCAAGTGCATGAGCCAAGATCGACATTGGTCTTGAGTACCGGAAGTAGTTGGCGAGGATCTTGTCGTCGTCCCCTGCAGCTTGCACCGCAATGGTGTAGATCTTTGAGAACTCCGATGGATGCGTCCGCCATCATACTTCTCGGCACATCTCGGCTTGAAGTTTTCTTGTCGGACCCCTTTGGACTTGCCGCAGCTCACGAGTGAGCGGGGCAACCTACGCGTCTGACAAGTCACTGGTTCCCGGCGCATGCACGTCAGCGGAGGGCCCAGCGGCGCTGGTCGGATATCCGCCGCGCTTCTCTTTGGTGCTCGATGCGAGTTCGAGCGTCTTCTTGTTGCCGTTCTTGAAGAACTTGGTGTTGATCACGGCGAGCTCGTGGATCCGATGACGCGGTGGAGTCGCTGTCGAGGTGGATCCGACGAGTCGGCGATCTTGGCCTTCTGGATGGAGAGTGCATGGTGGTTGCACCCCCATAGGTTTCGTCGCCATCGGCTCGTGCCTTGTCGTCTCGCCGCGGCAAGGATGCAGTTGGTTGCCGCGAGTGTCGCCGTTGGCAAAGCCGATGAGGCTTTGAATGGTGGCCCTCCATTAAATCGACCTTGTCGGCCGTTGGAGGGTAATCCAGAGCGATTGAGCCAGCGTAAAGCTTCCGCTTGAGTGGTGGGCGGCAATGGCGAGCGGTGCGAGGCGGGATGTGCTCGGACTTCTAAATACATTAGAAGGAGCAGCATCCCGTCCAGCGACCGTGCCCTTCCGCACCACCCTGTTGGCGCGAAGCTGCTCTTGGCGTATCTGGATCCACCAGCTCAATCTTGGCCCAGCGAGCGTATGGCGCTACGAGCAACATGACGCTGTCGGTCGCGCCTCTGAGATGGGCC